>RJWT010022432.1:0-17174 GCA_004365215.1 Cuniculus paca | reverse complement strand
TCCTTATAGTATAAATTTTTTCATTTTTCCACTCATATCCTCTTTAACAAAAGTTCCTGTTACTCAAAAGACAAATATTTCTGACAATGAAATCGCATAAGAAGTATACTATGTATAGTAAAGGAAGTGTGAAAGAACAAAATGCATATATTTATTATGTTAAATAGTCTACACTACACAACTGGAAGTAACAAGGTACACTGATTTTGAACTCCATAAAATCAACACCTATATTTTTAAAATAACTCTAAAAGTTTTGACATAGAGAGAACTTCAAAATGATCCAATGTTCAGCATATCCATGTATGCTGACAAACATCAGAATGAGTAACTATTAGTACAATATCTTATCTGCAATATGTGCATTGAATGCAGTCTCCCTAAATCTAGTTACCAGAGGCAGGGTAGAGAGGGTTGGCTTGCAGGTATCAAAATATAGTCAAATAGAAGGACTAAATTGTAGCATTTTATAACACAACAGAATAACTATATTTAATAATTTACTCTATATTTTCAAATAGCTAAGATGATTGGGATTTGAATGCTTCAACTACAAAAAAGTTAGTATTTGAAGTCATGAGTATGGTAATTATGCTGATTCGAATATTATGTGATGTATATAAGTATCAAAAATAATTCACTCTACTGAGTATATACTATTATTATATATCAGTAAAAAATTTTAAAGGGTGGAAAAAAATCTGCTTTATTTAGAAATCACCCTGAGGAGCTACCTGTTCTAGACTTAGAATTATAAACGAGCAAAAATGCACTGTAGTCCCTATATTAATTTGAAAGTTCATCATGCAGAGGTCTGAAAGCCTGGCTCTCCTGAGTTTAAGGAGATCAGTAATTGCCAAAACTAGCAGATGATACACTAGCATACCCATTAGTCCAATGACAAGGCAGAAATTATAAAGAGTGGCCATTAGTCTGAGGGCCATCAGCACAAGATGGAGCTAGTTCATGAGGCTTCCTTTATCTAGTTATAAACCAGGTTCCCGGGATGAAGAGAGATGTTCAGAGTTGCCACTCTCACTTCTCTAGAAAGACCTCTTGGTAACAATGTCGTGAATACTTCCACTTTGATCCTCAAAACAATGTTTTCAAAATGCAATATAGCCAAATTGTATTATCTAGACTACTTAATGGATTGAGTATACTTGTAACAATGAGTGTGTGTCAATATGTCTCCCTTTTACGAAATGACTACAAAGCAAATGAGCTTTGAGAAGTCGAAATCTGAGGGGTTACTCTAAGTACATCTTGGTAAACATGGAATATTTGCATCAGATGAAGACTCAAATTATGAGTCTATTATCAATTTTTACTTTGAAACTGGTTATAATAAAATTAAAGCTTGTTGTTGGGGATTTAGCTCAGCGGCATAAGTGCCTGCCTGGCAAGTGCAAGGTCCTGAGTTCGATCCCTGGTACAAAAACAAAAAGATTAAACTTGTTAAGTGATGCTACTTTTATTCTAATGTCATCAATGTTAAAATATTTTAGATGATTCTCATTCTAAAATCATTTTTGAAAGCTATAGTTGATATCATAGAAATACATGTTCATGAATCAAAACATACAAAGGCACCAAAATATTTGAAAAAAATATATATATAATATTTTCCTAAAGACAACCACTTGATAAAGAGCTATAATTCAAAGACTGGTATCAGAGTTGGAAAGGTTTGAGATTACAGAGGACGCCACTGATGAGGAACAAAAGAAACATCAGTTGGACTGGAGATCAGACTACTAGATTCTTCTAACTACAGCTCCATCACTTGCTATATGACCTTGGATCCCTCTGGAATTTTTCCTATTTATAAAATGAAGAAGTGGATAAAAATCATATTATAAAGTCTAAATTTTTCTTCACATGTTACTTTTACAGACAACTGTACAAAATTGATTTCGTTAGGTTTCTAAAAGTGGTAATGAGGTGCACACTGCTAATAGTTAAAGATAAGGGGTAGATCCATTTAAGAGAGTGATTAAAATGTAAAAAGAAATGTTCAGTTTGTTTATAAAATGTAGCATGCTCGTTAACAAGAGCTGTTTGATTTACTCTTCTTGCCTCTTGAAGATTATGTCTCTTCCACACAGGATTGAACCTTTATCTAAGTGACTGAGAAATATCAAAGAAGAGAGTTGTAGAACATGCATGGGTGACAGCTATCAAAGCGAAGATGCCTGAAAACTGGCTATTCCCTTTAAATCAACAGTTGCATAAAAGCAACTACCTTGAACATAAACCTTAATGAGTAGACACACACTCATGCTAACTTTGTACCAACTGTATCTGGAACAAAGGTAGGCACATAATGGACATTTATAAAATATTTACAAAATATTTGTATTCTTTAGCATCTACTAGGTTTTCAATATAGAAAATTTACAATATAATAAATCAGTATACAAATTCTATGGTAACTCTACCACGTTTTTGAATCACAATCACTTTGAGAAACAATCCCATTGCATTTTTCTGTGGTATTGGAAATATTTTCCAAGCTCCAAAGCCAAGGTTTCTCTATTTTGTTTCAAGGTCTAAAAGAATGCACCAGGATACTTTAACAGATTTTGTGTACATTACTGGAGGGGGAAATTTTCTTTCATATGGCAGATAAACGCCTCTGTAATATCATTTTCGAGTACTAGGAAGACCAGACAGTGGTGCTTAGGTAACTGAGATTTGCAGTGTTTCATAACATCATTACCAACATTTTTTGATATTTACAAACACTGTCAGAAATATACATCTGCTATGGCAGCTGGAAAGTTTTCTGATCTCATGTTATCTTTCTTTTATTTCTTCTTCATTCTTTTCCCAATCCTTACTTCTGTTTTAATCACAACAGTTTCTTAAGGTAAATGCCAGTATAGCCATTAGGCCCAATTCATCCTGTCCTGAGCTGGGTTATCATGTCAGAAAGAAGGATCTCAAAGAGTCACATTAAAAAAAAAAAAAAAAAACTTCAGTTCTTTGTGTTTGTTAAGAAAGAAGCGGCCAACACTTAAACTTTCCTTATGCACTACATAACCTGTCCAGGTTTTCTGTCTTCTTAAAAATAGTAGCATGTTTAAAAGTACCACAATAGTAGTTTTGCATGTAAGTGAAATTGGGCAGAGGATAAACTACAATCACCAACTTTCACAAGTTGCTAATTTGCCTCAAAATATGTGCTTCAAAACAGAAACACTGCTTCCTGTGTGAGAGTTTTACATGATAAATTTTCTCCCTCTCTCATCTCCTCCCTAATCGAATTTCCCCTAGAGGAATTAAAAACAGGAGCCACATCAAAAATAAAGAGACCTTTGCATCAAGCAGGGTGGCTGGTATCCTGCCCTGGTGGGAAGGTTAGGAGAGTGAGCCTCTGGAGATTGGGACAGCTGACCTCTTCACTATTGCTAGCAGAAAAAAAGTGCAGAAACATGTGTCGGCATACAGTAACGCCTACAGATCTACGTCAACTTCTAGACAGTTACAAATGTGGAGCATTATAGCTCTGAGGAGAAAGGCAAGGAAAAGCAACATCTGTGCAGAGAAACAAATAGAGGTCAAGCAGAGTCATTCGCAAGAATGGTAATGGCAACTGGAATAATGGCCAATAGGAAATAAAATCAACTGAGGAGAACTAAAATTGGTGTGTTAGCTATGATATTTTAAGTTTATACCTTGTATTGTTAAAAATTTTATAACATTTTGATTTTTTTCCAAACTGAAATTACAAGAAAATCACAAATACTGTGATTAGTACAACACACTTGAATCAATAAGAATACAAAACAGAGTCTAGAAAATGGAATATTGAATACACTGAAGCAAAAGAGAAAAAAGAATCAGTCAGGAAATATTTACTAAGTCAACACCATTTATTTCAACCAAAATCACTTTATTATGTTACCATTTTGTTTCAATTATTTTTGTTCAACTTAGTGGCAAAGAATTATTTTAATCTAGATTGTTTATTATTCACTTAACTTTAGTAGCTAATATTAGTATACCAAAATGAATTCATCACTATAAAACTCTCTCAGATTTTCTAGTTCACTTAGCATCACCGTGAAACCACTTTAAAAGTCAGATCAAATGACTAACATACTTAACCAAATGTTTTGTTCATACTTAAAAGCAATGGGTGAAAGTCTCTTACTAACAAGAATAATGTTTATTATGCATCAACGTATCAATTGTTAATCATTAGAAGTGCAACTCTTCCACAACCTGTTCCATCTAAAACATCATGCTTAGAACATGACAAACAATATAAAATGAATCATATTCAACCAGTACTTATAAGCATATTACCACAAATGTAGTTTTAAAATATCCATAATCGAAAATTTATAGATGCTAGGGTGCTTTTGCAAAAGGAACACACCATTATAGGCAATCTACAAATAATCTGTGCTATAATGTATAGCTATCAATTATATTAAAATGAAATAAATTAGTGTTTTACATTTTCTAGCACTAAAGGTTAAATTAGAATGTATTTATTGCAGTCCAGTATAAATAAACAATGACTTATCACAATATTTCCGAACATCTTCTAAATTCTAGGCAGGGAGCAATTGCTCAGGTTTCTTGGAGTCTTCATCAGAGCTAGGTCTGAAAATATCTTAAGATATACTTAACATATATCACACTGACACATGGCTTTTATTCAATTAATAATATTGATTCAAAGAAGTGATGTATCCTTAAACAAATGGTGCAGTTCACCATTAAATGGAACATGATAGTCCACAACTAAAATTAAAGATTTGCATTTTCTAAGACAGTAATTGTAGGAATGATGTTTGAAAACTGTCAGTACATGTAATAGAATGATCCATAAAAGTTGACTGGTGAGTATTTCCAGAATCTAACTGGTATTTCCTGAAAGATTTTGTTGGCCATCTACAAAGCATAGAGGTACAAAAAGCCATGGTTATAAAAATAACAACAAAATGAGGAAAGAAATCTTGACATTAGCCTATTGGGAAGAAATCGTCATGTCCAAGACTGCTTTAAAGTTGAATTACATTTTATAAGCAGCATACTTTTGATGACTCCTTATGAAGGAAATAATGCACAGATGTAAAAGTGAAAATGATACATTCCACAGCAGTGGTTAGAGAGCACCATGCAAATATATAATCACTTTAAAAACCATCTTTCATTTACCAGTTCTTTGGTGTTGTTTGGGAAAAAGTATGTTCTTTTTTGGATATTCTTTAAGTGTCTTAATGGCTTTATTTAAATTCAGTGAAGGCAATGTCTCTTGATTCACCCAATTTCTTCTTTAAGACCTTCCTTTACCCTTGTTACCCCAAGACAGTGGCCACCTGCGACCACTGAGTTCCTTCCTGTGATTTCTCTGTCCACATGTTAGAGTAATCAGCTTTCTGTAATGGATATTACTCATTCATAGTAGGTGTTACTTTTATGTTTTTGCTTTTACTTGTTTTTAAAGTAGAAGCACTTAAAACATTTACAGAAATTCCAAAAGGAAAAAAGATATATTGTAATCTTCCATTCATGACTGAGCAGATGTCAAAATTCAACACTACAGACTTCGGCAGGATCAAGGAGACTTTACAAGTTCTTAAAATTCTTCAGCCCCTCTTTATCTGGAACCACAACATGACAAGCCAAGATATTAAGGACAGTGTATATAAGAGAGTTAATGAGAGTGTCACTCAATATATAAGAATGAAATAGTATGGTTCTCATGAGGCTTCACAGAAGCATAAAGAACTCCCTAGTTCTGCTGCTCCTTAGGTTTTAAGATTTCTGAGGTGGTGCAACAATGGATGGATAATGTATCTGAACTCAAGCAGTATTTATAAAAACCTAATTGTGTCCCTTCTTTCTTTACTACAAAATAAAATTAAAATGTGTAAAATCTTCATGAAATGCCCAAAGTCACACAGCTGGTTACTGACTGAATTGGGCATAATTTGATGCAGTAAGTATTTGTTAAAAATTGTTCACATGGCAATGAATCTTTTCCTTTAAGATGTGAGCTTTGAAATTTACCATCTTTCCCAAAAGCCAAAAAAGTAGACTGGATCATACTCAAATATGACCAAGAGTTTCAATTTTCAGTTAGGAGATCATCATGACTACCAGTCAAGTGGAAAGAATAAATATGTCTCTATCTGTAACAAAAAACAGAAAATGAGCGGGTATGCCTCACTGTCTCTAAACCACTGACAATCAAAAAACAACTTTTGATTGAATTACAATGCTAAGAAGTTAACTGAAAATTGAACAAGACTGACCAGATCCCATTGCATGTTTTAAAAACAGGGACATTTAAAAGAAGCTCAGGAAATTTATATATATATATATATATATATATATATATATATATGCAAAATATTCATAACAGTATACCATTTTCATAGGTACTATATATTATAACTTTTGAGATGGCAGATTTCTAGTCTTCCCTTTATAATCACTCTGGATTTAATTCTGCCCTTTGTAGCTTCTAGTAGAGCAATATAGTACTATTTAATTCAGTGCATCTATATACCATTTGAAGTTTGTCACTATATTGAATAACTTTAATGCTGTTGAAAGAGCTTTCTCTTTTGTACTTAAAATGCATATTTTCTACATTTTAATTAGTGTGGCTTGTGATATGGGATTTCTCACTTATAGAAGCGATCAAATCTATTAGTTCCAAGGGCCACATAACATTACAACCACAGACCACAACCTCCTATAATTAACTGTCCTCCATATGTAGGCAGGGGCCCTGGAAATCAATCATATAGCCTGTAGTGTGCATCTAACTATCAAACACAGAAAGAAAACTTCTCTAAGTGGATCACAGTGTCAATTTCAACAAAGTACAAACAACTGCTTCCAGGAGTGAAGGAATGATAAAGAGAGGAATAATGGTTTGCAATTAACTACAAGAAACCTACATGAATTAAGAAGTAAACAAAGCAATAAAGCAGTCTTTCTGAATTATTTATGTAATAACAAAGTAGGAAAATTATGCTTAAACTTCTTTTTCCTTAGCCTTCATTTTTATAAGGACTCTTAGTTGTTTCAATTTTAAATTTTAATTTGTCCTTGTATTTACCTTGTGCCAAGTATGATTTATGTGCCCTCAATAAGAGGCATCATGTTTCAATAAACACCACACGAAATGGAAGAAAACAAATTCTACCAGGATGAAAATATATATTATAATCTAAAATAATTGTCTGAACAGATGTCTGCATATTCACTTGTGCTGGTAATTTTACCAGTGAGAAGCCTCGCAGAATGCCAAGGGGGAAGTGTTTGCAGGGGTGTCTTTCTGCAGAACCAGCAAATCCCCAGAGGAGGCACTCGTGTATTGCAGGTTACAGCTAGATCTGCTCTGCTTGTCACAGGCTGTGTCACACACAGGACTCTGATCACATGTCTTCTTTCCTTGTCCTCACTTCCCCTTATCACCCCAGCAAGGATCAGCCGATTCCTTCATCGGAGGAAAAACATCTTTCCTCAAGTCCCTTTGCAATTAACTAATGCGTGCTAGCTATTTAGAAGTTTCTGAAACTCTTAATTTAAGCTAAGTCTTTGAAGCCTTCCAAATCAAATAAAAAACATTTCTTTTCTTGTGAGAGAACTGTAATATGATACAAGCTGTTAAACCAATAAATGTAAAACCTTGTAAAATCCAGGAAAATTGGGATCACTCAGCAGTAAATATTCACAACAGAAAGCAATTTATCAGCTTAGCACTTTATGAAGAATTTCTGACAGATTTGACAAAGCATTTGACTCAACACAAAGATATATTCACTTCTTGAATATCTGAACACATTCTGAGAAGTTTGTATCAGCTTTACCATTTAAAAAATGCTGAATAATAGGAAGACTGGCAAATAAATCATGCCTAAGAGGAGACAGTGCTTTGATTTTTGGACCACGGAAGGCTGAAGAGTGGCCAAGTGAGTATGTTCTTGACTGCTCTTCCTCATTGGACAATAAATTCAGAGTCAATTCAAGGGTAGATTGCAGTAATATAGATGCTTTACAAGTACCCTTTCATAAGAAAGGGAAAGCTCTCCGTGCTATTAAATCAATAAAAGTAGACTTAAGAAGAGTTGTGAGTCTGTCAACTGATTGTTAACACAATTCTAATGACCTATCGTAGCCCTTAATTACAATAATACCTCATGTTGTGAGTGCACAATGCCCTTTATAGAAGCTACAAACCTTAATGGCTTTTCTGAGGGTGATGGGCTGTACTGCTGATTTATCATTTTCCTTATTTTTCTTTCCATACACAGACTTTCAGCAAGCTTTACTGGACAAGACTCTTAGCACATGGAGGCTGCCTAATTGCTTCCACCAACACTCTCCGTGTTACACACTAATGCATAAGCAAGACTACCACAAGGTTGCCACTTGGACTAACTGCCTCAGTGCTCTTGCATCTTAATTCATACTTTTCCAAATAGCTCTAAAAATGAAAGGTTTATAGTGAATTTTTCCTCTACACAGATTAACAAGAAAATGACTTGGCTTGAGACAAATCTCACTATTCCTTTAGAAAAGAAATAATTTGGGATGAGTTTCTGAAAGCTTCAAATACAAGTACTTTTCCCCTATGCTCTTTTCCCTTTAACAACTTGTCCCTATAAAGATACTCTTAAAACTGCTTTTGATGTTCTGGCAGTGTATCTGTGCAAACTTTCTGTTTAAAATGACCATTGTTCACAAACTTTCAATATAAGTATTTTTGCGCTGATAATCTGATTTTTAAACTACATATCAACGTTTAGCAAAGGCCAAAAATTCATGCTAAATTTTTTTCTTTTGTATCAAATCTGTTCATTACTTTGCCATGAAAAATGATCTGAACACCTGTCTGGCAAGAGAAATTCGTAATTCGTTTAATAAATAATCTAACAGGAAAAATACTTCCTACAAAGTAAAAGATGTTTTAAGAATACTCATGGTTCAATATGTGCATCTCTTAAGTCTTGAGGCACCGTCCTTGTGGTTTCACAACAGTTTGTCACTTGCCCAACGCTAGGTGAACTCATTGCTAATCTTTACTCACCTCAACTGTAACATCTAAGAAATCCGTGGGGTTAACGATCTAAAGCGTGAAGGCATACAGAACAAAGGTCCTTTGGCATTAATCCACGCGGGAAGGTTGAATACCAGCAACTAGCTGTGTGCCCTGGGCACTCACGGAGATGTCCACCAGGCCTTCGGAGAAACAGGGCACCCTTTGCCAGCTCACACCTAAGGCACAGCCAGGCGGAGGGGAAGGAGGACGCGGAGCAGAGGCAAACCCTGCGGATGCACCGAATCAGCAGAATACTAATTACAGGAGAAAGCAAAGCAACCTTAGGTGAGTTCCACCTTCACGAAAGGCCAGATGGTTCAAAGGACTCCTGCACACACAAGCAGCTACCCCCATCTAGCCTCAGAGCTCTGCGGCACCCGGCGGCACAGGCTGCATGGAGTTGTGCCCCCATCAGTCCGAGGTCAAAAGAGGGGCCCGCCGAGCTCCCCTTGGAGGAGAGCGGTCCGGACCGTTTCCCGCTGCATTCCAAGAGTGCGGTGATGTGCTCTTACCCTGAACTACTTCTCGCGTCGCGCCTGGTGTCAGTCAACACCGTGCAGCGGCCCGAGCGCCCGCAGGTCCATCCGCGCAGTCCTGCCTCGCAGAGCAGCGGCTCCGGGCCGCGCGCAGTAACTTGGGAGCGCCCAGGGAAACTCCGCGCCGGTCCCCGCCGGCTCTGCGCTCACCACGTCTGCCCCGGGGCGCCCTCCCCGGCCCTAGCGGGCAGACACACTCACCTGGGGCCCCGCTGCCCTCTCGGTGGCGTCAGGCGCCGGGCACCCAGGCGTTCGCATCCGAGAGGACGCGTGCTCAGCGGTCGGGGCCGCGGGCGCCTCGGGACCTGTGCGCGCCGCGCCGAGAGCCGGGCGGGCTGAAGGCGCCCCTCTGGCACCTGCCGGGTCCCGGAGAGCACCCGCTTTTCCGCCGATCCCAGACCACGCTGCGGCCTCGGGCGCCGGCTCCCGTGCTCTCAGCGCTCGCGCCAGCGGCTCAGACACCGGGTCCCGAGCGAACGGGAGCGCGCGTCCCGCCAGAGGGCGAGAGGGCGAGCGCGGAGAGCAGGGGGAGCCGGCCGCCCGGCCGGGAGACGCGGGGCGCGGAGCAGCCGGGCGTCAGCGCGGTCCCAGGCCGGCTCGGGAGCCACTGAGACTTCGGTGCCTCCTGGAGACCCAGCGAGGGTTATTGGCAAAGCACGCGAAGGGGTAAGCGCTCGGCCCACACGCGCGCACACAGACACGCGCGCACACACGCGCGCCCCGCTCCCCCTCCCTGCCCACAGATCTGTGCAGACGGATTCCTTCGCAGGAAAATAAAGAGGGTTGAGAGCAGGAGGGGCTGAGTGCCATCCATCTCTCCGCCAAGTGTCTGCCTCTGAAAGCACGAAGCTGGCGGAGTTTGGAGAAGGTTTGGATGCTCCCCACACCCCCCGCACACCCCGCCCCCTTAGCTGGCCGCGAAAACCGTTGATCAATGGCGCTCCCGAGGCTGAAGGCAAAGTCATAAAACTAATCAGAACTTACAGCGTTCCTGCTTGATAGTTTTGCCCTTTCAATCTCCTCCGACTGCCCTACTTCTACTTTCTTTACTCGCGGAGAATTTCCTCCCCTGCTGGGCTCTCTAATGCAAAACTTCCGAGGTGTGTGATTTACGCGCAGGGCGGGGCACAGGACCCTCGCGCCAGCTTTTATTTACAGTGCGCTGCAGCCACCCGACTTGAGCGCGCTCTGTTTCCCTCTGCTCGGCTGCTCGATTTAACCCGATGACTAGGTGCTCTGTCACAGGGGTTAGAAAGGTCAATAGATCATTCTCAAGTACGTTCCTTTTCATTTTTCCCATTCTGCCCGTGGAATCTGACCTCCTCTTACCGACTGGCCCTTGGCAGTGATTCCTTGGATACTGGGACGTGGGCACGGGCTGATTCGCGTCAGCATCTAGGATTTCCTGTGCGCTCAAGCGTGTTCGCTCTTCACCCAATCCTGCTTTTCCTGGCCATTTAGCTTGCGTTCTCTTCCCCTCCCCCATGGACTCCGCGCTGAGAACTGAATTCTGTGGAAACGGTATGAACTGCAAGCCTTGTTTATTCTTCTGGCAAACGACAGTTGCCGTGCTACCCCACTTTTATATCAAATTTTAAAATTAACATGTTCGACTCCAGATCTCCCTGGATCCTTGATTCAATGTTAATCTCAAGGCTTATTTCCAATGGACTTTCTGAGATTACACAAACTCACAATGATTAAAGCAAACATCTTTATCTTTCCTTAGGTGATATCTTGGATTTCCCCAAGGATGCACTTCTCTGTCAGGGGGATGATCATTCACCGGGTGCCTGGATGTCAACCCTTAGTTTTATTTTCGAACTCTTTGAAATGTTTGTTTGTTTGTTTTAAAATGGTTTTTTTTTCCGTGAATTTTTTTTTCGTGTTTAATTCTCCATTATTCAGATTGTTATTATACAATCACGAACTTTACCTTTTCTGGCATACGCTTTGTTTGCCTAATGAACTGGCTTCTGGAATGGGAAATTTTCTTACAATTGTTCCTGACCAAAAGTATCAGAAGGGTGAATATTAAGATTCACGAAGACGCACACGTTTGGCCTAGAATGAATGTTTTTTGAATAAAGAAGTAGGTGCTTCGTTGTAGTCTAGCATTTAAGACTGAACAAACTGAGTTGCTTGTAAACTGTTTATTTCCTGCGTGGGTCATGCGAGTGTGTAAGGGGATATTGTGACATTATGCCATCTTCATTTGCTAGCTTGTTTTAGTCACAGACATCTCATGTTAAAGGGAAGTATTTGAAAAACATCGCAATAGTTATTTTAGTGATGCTTTCAAGCTTTCCACACTTTTCTTTTTCATTTTGTGCTTCTGCATAAAATAAATCTGACTTCAGATTCATGTTTTCATCTTGAAGCAAATGTTTCCATCTTACTAGCTTTCCTTTTTAACAGTTCTCTTAAACTACACCCTCTGCACAGATTGCAAAGTGGTTAAAGTGAGTTTCTATAACCAGAATATTGGCCCTGATTCTCACATTCCAACTCTACCCAGTCGATCATTCAACTGCTCATTGTAGAGAAAGGTCAACCAAAAAGGGACATGAGGGAGGAGTGAAAAAGAAATTTGGAATAACACAGACAGTAACTCAGAGACTCTCTTTTATCTAAGGAGGTCAGGAATTGTTCCCTCTTTAAGGAGATAGAACTTAAACTGAGATGCGATGTTGAAAGTGAATAGATTTTATGAAGTGCTGAAGGAAGAATGATTTATGCAGGGTAAACAAGGAAAAAGCACGCAGACCGAAAGTGGTGTATGTGAGAAACGTGAAATACTGCAAAAGTGAGAAGAACAGAGATGAAACACACTGGAGTGAATGCCAGAGGCTAGATCTCCCAAGGCCTTCTAGTTCCTGGAAGATATTTATAATCTGTTCTTCAGTGGAAGCCAGATATTCGGGACAACAAATAAAAGAGGGAATACATACGTTTAAGCTCTGGTTCAGTAAGGGCAAAGACATAGGTTATTAGATTTTTTTCCTCTTTCCCTTTCCCCATGATTTATGGTTGATTAGAAACTCTTTTTCTAAAAATCACCAATAAAAATTTGCTCTTAGTAGATGAATCCAAAAGTAAACACAATTGTTTGAGATTACATGAAATACAAATATAAACCATCACTCAATATACTTGTATTAGAGTAACACAACGTACTTTGTTACAAACCTCAAATTTATTCTATAGTATTTCTAGTCATATAGGTATATACACGTGAGGAAACTTGCTCGACTGGATGCTTTCTTTCTTCAATACCATATATAATATTATTGGATAAATTTTCCCTTCTACCCTACCTAAAATGTCTTCTTTTCAATATACGTCACTCTCTGGATTAAATTAATTATAACACCTGTACGAGAACTATATTTCAGAGAGGTAGAATCAAAAAGCTTAAGAGAACTTGGTTATGAAATAGGAAAACACTGATATGGCAGACTATAAAAAAAGCTCTTCCACAGAGCAGGCTCTCGGAAAGTTGAGCGATTTATAGTCTCGTGTGAATTCTCTTCCAATATAAATGATAATTTATAATAAAAATACACATTTACTATATAATATTTAGCATTGATATGAGTTTTTGTGTCCTTAAGTTTATTTCATCTAATAAAACATATACCCTTTTTTAGAAAGGAAAAGACCTATGATAAGAGATTCTAGCTTGCTGTAGTCATTTGTTAGTCTGGTAAATTTTTCCTGAATCTCTGCTATGTAATCCACAGAGTAATGGACAAGACCATAAAGATGAGATGCAGCTCTTATTTTCAAATGCCTACCAATGTATTGCAAAAATAAGGAAATACGTATATCTCCACACAGTATGTGATGAGGTAGATGCAAAATACCAAGTGTGGGAGCACAAAAAGAGTAAAAGTCCTAAAAGGAAGAGGACAGATTTTCCACAGAAGAAGAATTCTGTGAAGCCGCATGATGTTTATATCTGTATTAGAAAAAGGAAGCCCTTGGCAACTGTGTTAAGACTACATGGACTGGAGCTGAGGGAAGTAGTTAGCATGATGCAGAAATCCAGCTAAAAAAGATACTATCTTGGATTCTAGTTGTTCTTTTGGTAATATATTATCGTCCCTCATATACATTCAGAAAATATGTACACACTTAAAGTTTTCTTAGAGTATTAAAATAGCATCATGGAATCTAGTCTCAAATAGCATCCTTCCTGGAAACTAAATTAGAAGAATACAAAGTTTGAATTAATACAGTTTTGCTTCTCACAGGGCTCTTAAGTGATTCTCTTTTATAACCCCAAGATTCAAACTTCAATACCAAAATGAATATATGCTGATGCATACTTGAAGAGGTTATCACTCCAAGTTTTCTTAAAATATTCATAGAATAAATAAATAAAAACTTTGACACTACAAAAGAAATTCGAAGATGCAGGATGAGTAAATCTGAGAAATATTTTCCTTTAACGTTCTTCTGAATGAGGAGGAGAGTAATGAGTCCTGAATGAGCCCAAGTCCATAAAGACAACAGGACAGGCTGTAGTGCTGGATGAAGGAAGTGAACAAATTCTCAGGGAAGATCTCTTTTAGGCTTTCAACTGGTATTGTCAAAGACCCAACTCCACTTCTGAGTTTGCAAGTAACTTACTCTTCTCTGGACTGCTTAGAAAAATCCTGCAGAAACAAAATGGCTTAGTTCCTCTTTTTTTATCATGAATGAATTCCCTATGATGAATGTGATCATTATGTATATCTAAATTAAACCAATAAACTTAACTTGAAAAAGAAAGAAAAAAAAGTGGCGATGAAATGAATTGAAGTAGGGGTAGAAAGAGAAGTAAAGAATCTATTTTAGCCATATATTCAGCAAATGTGGTTATTTCTATTGCTTTAGCCCCCTCCTTATACTTGATGCTTCTTCTTGAGAGTATCTGAGATGTTCAGGGTCACTGGTTAACAATTTTAAAACTAAATTTACTTTTCTTCTGCTACCTGTCAAATTTCTCTACTTTATTTCTGAAAAACAAGCTCAAACAGAAAAACATTTGATTTGGATTTGGTATTAAATGCCAAAGCAAGAGAACACTCATTCAAACACCATATGATTCTACTGATGTGTAATTGTATCTCTGGATTCAGAATAGTTGGAACACAAATTACTTTTTTAAAAAGCAGCTCAAATCAAAATTGTCAGAAATAATACAGACAGGCCTGTGTTCTCTCTTGAATTACAGTCATTCTATAAAAACCTTCTAAAACTTTCAGAGAGAAAAGCAATAATGCAAATTTCTGCTTCACATTGCTCTATCACTTTGTGATAAAGCATAGAATCTTTTGAAAAAAGTGAATTTCTGTGATAAACAAACACGCTTCACAAATATTTATTGAGTATGTGTGGTGTAGTAGGTTTAATACCGCAAATTTCATGAGCTACATAGGAAAGTAAGACCAAGACACCAGAGAGGTGCTTGCACATTTGTGAGTCTGTGAAAAGGACGTACCAAGCTATATTTGGGAAGAGAAAAACAAGTAGTGATGTATAGGATTTTATGCCACTAGACAATCCTAATAGAGTAAACCAATACAATATTACAAGAGGATCTTGAAACACAAATAGGTTGTAGACAGGAGGAGACAGCAGAGAATCAGGAAAATATTTGGAGAACTTTAATATCCAAGAATAAAAGTGGTTTAACAGATTTCTTTTTTAAAAATGAGATTTTTATATGTAATTTCCTACTCACCTACACAGAGAGGGGGCTCTGTAAGCAAACATTTACTTGTTGCATTTGTATTTGTGTATGAGACACCATTTTGCCCCATCCCCTCCTATTCACTACAGTTCTCTCAGCAGCACTACCCTGATTGCTCCCTGCATGTAGATCTAGAGATATGGCTTGCCCTGGATTCTGCATGTTTTATAAACTGGTGCCACTCAATTATATTTAGTGTTCTCCTAACACACATAAAATGTGCATGTAGGCGTGACCCTACTTCTAGCACCTTCATGTAGCCAAGAGTATGATTCTCTGGCATATGTGATTTTGGGGTTACACTCATATTTGAAAAAAGAAATTCTCAAAAAGGAAAATATGAGATCAAACTATATACATTAGGAAGAAAGTTTTGATGAAATGAACCAGTGTCTTCAAAAGTGAATTTTTAGGAAGGTAAGCATGCTTAATAAAATATTTGTTAAAATATTCCAGTCCTAGAAGATATTTATGGTGAAGAAGAGCTGTAATCTTTTTATGAACTTGAACTATTTCATGCACAAAAGATGGATTCTGAAGCAGTCATCATCTTTATGATTTACAAGCATCCCTACTTTCTGCTATTAGACATTAATGAATAAAAGCAAAATGTAACAAGTATATGTTCTTCACAGTATCCTTTTCTAGCAAAATTAAAGGAAGAGGGCACTCCTTCTATAAGACATTAAATAAAAAATAACACAATTCACCTTGGTACTAGTGTATAATATGAATAACATAAGCGAGTAGATTTCATGAACACATTTAAACACAATATTTGCTATCATATATGTATCTGTGTGAGAATAAATTTTGTTGGAAATGAATAACTATTATACTATAATTATTTGGTTAGAATTTTTCACATTTAACAATGACAAGGAGATGTTATAGTGTGTAATGTAAGGATTTCCTTTAAAATATAATCATGGCTACAAATAAGGGCATGAAAGAGTTAATGAATCTCATTAAGCAATTAAATTAGCAGAAAGGTGCAGCCACTGAGGATAATTGGGCTCATACCTTATGCATGAAATAACCTATATAAGATGTCTTTGAAGACACTTAAGCAAACTTCCTTATTCTATCAGTAAGGAAAATGAAATTCAGAAAGTTAGAGGAATTGATTCATAGTCTCCTGAAAAACTTTAGATATGCAAAGAAGAATCAAAACCCAATAATAAAAGTCTGTTTGGTCCATAACACAATATTCAAAGAAGAATTCTTACAGACCTAGATATTCAGATGTATTTGATATTTTGCATTTCAAATATACCAAGAAAGACTTCTGTTTACATTTCCTAACTTTTCTAAGAATTGAAATAAGGATTTTGTTTTAGACTTTCTCATTTTTTAATTGATACTTTCTATAGCTTGACCTGTTGTGATTTTCCAATAATAAACATTAAATGCATATAGGTAAGTAATACTGTGGGCTACACTTTCCATCACATCTTCAAATTTTCTGTAATATTAATGTAAATAATAATTTTCCTTTTCAGGAAAAAATCATTTAAGTGAGTGATTTGTTTTAGTGCAAAATGTGTATACACCAGAGAACTACAAATCAAATTGAGAATATTTCATGACAAGAGAATAAATTAGTACTGTAATCTACATTGTTTCATAATTCAATTCCTTTATTGAGCAGAATATCGAGTATAGTAGTTTACACTAAAATTTAATAATTTTAGAACTATATAAGTTTTTAAAATACTATGATTGGAAATTTTTCTCTTATTTCTTAGAAAATTATGGACATTCTAAATCATTTAATTATTCCCCTATGGATTAAGACAACTGAAACACAAGTTTTGTAAGT
>RJWT010022431.1:0-17178 GCA_004365215.1 Cuniculus paca | reverse complement strand
AAGCCAGGTTACTTTCCCTTATAGTGCCTGCCAAGGCTTGGCCTAGTTTAGAACCTTCTAGTCTCTTTTTCCTGGAGTGAATTTACTTTAGGGTAAATGCAGCAAAAGCACCCGAGGGTTCCCTTCCATCTAAAATTGGAAATATTATTTCTTTGGTCCAACAAAGAACATCTATGATGGACAACATATTGTCTGTTCTCTTGCAACAGAGGCTGAACTATATAAGAAACTTTTAACATCTCGGATTAAAGGAAACAGAAAACTCAAAAGACTGGAAATGCATAACAGTATTGCCAAAAATCATAGGAAGAAATATTAGTGTTTCCTTTGAAAGCAAGCTTCAAACCTATAAAAATGTAAATCTTCTTTGGAGGAAAAAGTATTTCTTTAATTCCAAGAAAATAACAACTTTTAACCAGTGAACAAAGGTACACATTAAAGGGTTGGGTATAGTATGATACAGTATCTTACCCCTATTAAAATTATGTTTAATATTAAGATGAAAGTTTCCTCAAGGCATGATTCTTATCTCAGAATCCCTGTGAATCTAGCTTTTGACAAAGTTAAATCAGCTTCATATTTATTGTAAGATATAAAGGCCATCTCATTATTTCTTTACCTGATACACTACAAAATGCCAAGGCAAATTCTTCAAATGTACCCATATATCTTTGAAAGAATGATATCTGTTATATCTGTAGTTATCATCTGTTAAAGTTCTTCAACTTTATCTTTCAAAAAAAATGAATGCTAACATTCGGTTCCTATCGACAACTTTCTTTGTTCCAAAGCTCACCTGGCACTAATTTCCACCTTGCAGGATTGCTCATCAGGAATATTATCTCAAAAAAAAAAAAAAAGAGCACATAGGTAATTTGAATTTCAAGGAGAACATTACCATGATATGCTTGATTTTATTTTAAAAACATTTTAAGGAAGAATACTTCTTATCACTTTCTTTTATTCCTTACATTTTAAAATGTACTTACTTTTTCTCTCACTATATAAGAATTTGAAAATAAATTAAAATAATAAAGTACTACAATTCAATTGTTTTATAACATTTTAAAAGATTTTTAAAACTTAATATAGATCATCAGTTTATAAAATGTAAGTGAAGTAATTTTATGTTGTTTATAACTTTAAGATGGAAAGATCTAGAATAACCAAGGAAGGAGGTAGATGGAGATTTTAAAAAGGTATAAAAGGTGATTGCCTGAGGAACACTATGAGGGTTCTCAGGAGTTTTGCTTTTATGAAAGTGTACCACCACATCCTGATTCTAAACTAGGAATGAAGTGTCAGAGATGAATCTGAAACTATTGTGTTAGTCAACATTTACCCTTCCAGAGGGAAAAGGTAAAAGGCTCTATTTCAAATGGTATGATATTCTAGGAGAAAAGTCATGACTGCACATGGGTCTCCATTCCACTGTACATTTACCAATGTCTGATGACATCTGATTATCATTGTTGGGGAAGAGTGAAAGTCCAGAGATGTCACATAATGTCCAAAAATGGCTAACCACAGCAATCCCCCACAAAAAAGAACTATCCAGGCTACCCGAACTGAACTATCCTAATAGAAGAAACCAAGAGCTTTCCTAAGGAAAACTCTAAATAGCTTTATATTCTGGAAAGCTCTCACTTTAACCTTTAGCTCTCCTCCCTCCTCTTCTTAAACCAGTGTTTTCCAAATAGTGTCCAGAAAGTCATTTGCATCAAGAATATTTAGGAGTAGAATACCGATACTTAGTTCTTTCTGAAAGCTTAGTTTCAGAATTACGGAGGCGGAGTCTGGGAATTTCCATTTCTAATGGCGACCCATGAGATTCTTCTACAGACTGACATGTGCGAATCTGTACTTAATTTTTTGTTGAGACCATTGCTTCTCTATTTTTGATCACCACCTCTCTAAATGACTCCTGCAGAAGTCCCAGTGATAAAAGAATGCAATCTCTATGAAGGCCTCTGCCTTGTTTGGTTGTTTGCTGCTTTGCATGCAACCGTGTGTCTGAGGTAGACATACTAAAGAGAACAGGAAGGCCCCTGAATCACCAAAAACACAAATAATCTTTTAGGAGAAACAAAAGAATAAATATTGCTGCCTATTTATTTAGTACCCCCTGTATTACAGTCACTATGCTACGTATGTGATACACATCAAGGCATTTTAATCATAATAATACTCATTGAAGTAGATATGAATCTCATTTTATAGCTAAAGAAACAGGAGCTCAGAGAGATCAAGTGATTTGCCAAGTTCTGACTTCCACAATTTTGGAATAGAAGCCATATACTAAGAATAGCAGAACATAAATTTAGAAGTCTGGGTTCTTGAAGGCTCACTGTATTGCTCCTGAACTACATTTATAAACACATTCCCTGTGTCAGAGAAATAGCTCTGTATTGGATGTTTTATCACATGTAGTTGAATCTAAATCTGATTAAAACTTGTCTTAGGCTACACACAAATTGCTAATGGTATTACAGAGTATTTAAAATTTAGGACACTTAATTGAAAGCAATTATTTTATATTTCAATGTAGTTACTTAACAGTTTGAAGTATCATAACGTTCAGATAGGAGGGCAGATGGAACCAGTTATGTTACTTCATAATATTTTTCAAAATAAATTACTAAAATTTGATAAATTCGATAAATTCAATTTTTTAAACCAACATGTTTATATGCATAGTCTTAAGAAAATCTATTTAGTATAACAGAGAATTTGTCAAGGTAAATTAGATAAGGATTTGGTTAGCTAGAACAATAATTATGTGAATTTTGGCTTCAGGTAATAAGGGAATAACACGCTTTGAAGTCTAGCATTTAAAATAAAGCCAGGTGTTTTTATGTAGAGACAAAATTTAAAAAAAAATAAGTGACAGACCTCAGAGTAATTTATTGAGATTTTTCAGAGTATAAATAACTGTGCTAAAAGAATGCAAAAGTGAAAATGATGTGATGTGATGATTTGAACTATTTTGGAAAGGTATCTTGAAGGATTATAGCTGGGTCAATGGAAATTTCTTTTTCTAGTTTTTTGAGGAATCACCGTACTGATTTCCATTGTCATTGCACTAGTTTACCTTCCCACCAACAATGTACAAGAGCTCCTTTTCCCCCCACAACCCTGCCAACATATCTCATTAGATTTTTGATGATAGCCATTCTGGGGTAAGATGGTATCTCAATGTAGTTTTGAATTTCTCTAATAGCCAGCAATGTTGAACATTTTTTCATGTATTTATTGGCCATTTGCACATTTTTATCTACACTGCTAGTTTCTCTTAGTTCATTAAAAAAGAAAGTTTTGTACTATTACCTGTTACTTCACCGTAAGAGAGTGTCTTTTTTGGTTTATCTTATACTCTGAATAACTACTTTGAAGATTATGATATTCAGGATATTAACTATCATTATTCTCTTATTATTTTGTTATAAATTTTGATATTTGTTTTCATGAAATAAAAATGTTAAAAATTATGAAAAATAAAATATGGAAGTTTTAGTAACTAAATAAAACGCTAATGTGTTCAGCATATATTAAGAGTTCACTGCATAAGAAACCAAGGGAAAATGAACATTCAAATACATTCCATCTCTCAACCACATCACAAACTAGTTGAAAGACAAGGAAGTACTGTGAACTATCACACAAGGAATGACACAGAAAAACACCATGCAGTCAGAGAAGACCAAAGGAAACTTTCTGAAGTATTACTACACATCAGCTGCTGACTATGACCTGTGGTGAGACACTAAAATATCTGAACTTCATTTTCCTATTAGTTTGAATGGAGTTGAAAGTGTGTGTCCTCCATTGGAAACTGTAAAGGTAGAATTCACAAAGCATTTCAAATGCTTAGCCCAGTGTATCTTAGCTAATATAAGAATAATTATTGATATTGTCTACAAGCAGTTGTCCCTGTAAGTAGATATTATTGTACTGATTTATTTATAAAAAGCAAAAGACAAGAGAGATTGTTACTAAAGCCCAGTATCATCCAGCTGGTAAGAAAGTGTTGACTTTCAAGTTTACAATTAATAACAATATCCTGCTTACTACCTTAACATTATTCAAGACAACATCCTCTTCTTTAAGTTATTTTTCAGATCTTGAACAACCTGAAATCATATATCTGTTACTAGCCTCTGCTCAGCTTTTGTTCAAGCAAATGCTAAACTTTGAGATAAATAATTTTACTTGACACATCTTCAAGGTTGCATTTGCCTTGGTCAGTGTAAGGACAACAGCAGAACTACACATCACTGGTAAGAAATATCTGTAAAAATGCACACAGATACACATATTTTTATATATATTCAGTATGGTGAAACTAATTTTCACTAGAATCTGAGCAGTAACTTGCTTCTAGAAGGTGACAGTACTCTCCATCTCAGAGCAGAAAAGACACTGTCATTAATCAGAGGAAGATAGGGTTCCTTGCCATTTCTTGACTTCCAAATACATTCTCAAATAAAAGCACAGACAATTCTATCTGTATGAAATAGATGAACTGGATGCAAAGAATAAAGGTCTGAAATTTAAAATTGATCCTTGCTGTGACCCAAGGCCCACTTTCTTGGGGACCAGAGTTCATTCTTTTGTTTTTAATAAAATGTAAAATCCTTCTTTTATCCCCTCTTCCTGTGTCTTTCAATGAATCTATAACCTTCTACACAGATTGATGACTGTAGCATAATAGCTGCTGTCCATGATGAAAAAGCAGAACTAAAATTTAGCATTCCTCAATGATTGATGGTTGTTGATTTAAATATATAGTTATGCAATTATTTTTTAAGGAAGAATATATAGGTTCATGCTATATTGTCATAGTGCATGATATTTTTGAGATATTATAAGAATACTAATATTCTTTCATTGAATTTCACTTAGTTAAACAACCCCACAAAAAATAACATTCAGAAACAAATATTTCTCTGAACATTTTCTCTCTTTCATCTTGGTATAACTTGGAAGAGCAAGTTAGCTGGTTCTTAATTTTTTCCTCAATTTTTAATTTTTATTAGTATATTTTTGTGGTACATATGTTTGTCTTACCTCTGGAGAATTAATATATGAAAATAACACATCTTAATTTCTTTTTATTTTGTGCCTATCCCTTTCCCCCCTTGCTCCCCTTGCATCTTCTCTCGGGTTCCTTTCCTTTCTTCAAAAGATCTATCTCCCTATTTCCAATTATCTATCTTTTATTCATTAACTTTTTTATTGTAGCATGGCAAAAGAAAGATGAAAGATTGTCTGAAAGTTTAGTCTCACCCTCTTTCTTCAAGAAGATTTAATGGCATCATTTAAAAAATTCTTTACACTTGATAATTATCATTCTTAGAAAGTTATTTTTCTCATGCTTAGCCAAAGTTTAAACTAATTTTCTCAAAGGTAGTCTTACATTACCTTTGGCACCTATTTTTCCAAAATCTTTTACTCCTAATACTTAATTTCTTTCTTTCTGAAACCTTTTCCAAGAATATAGAGACATGAGTCATTTTTGTTGCCTCGCAGAGGTTCAAAGACTTAGGTGTGAAAATGAATCACCTGGTATTTGTTGAGGGTTGGAGAGTTAGGTACAGATTCCAAGAACCCACTCCCTATAGTTCTGATTCAAGATGTCTGCAGCTACCCAGCGCTACATTTTAGTAGTCTCCTCCTCCTACTTTGTTGGGTTTGGCATCATATAATCTTGAACATTTTGAAAAACATTCATGCAAAGTCAGCGTGGTTGGAAACATTTCTTTTGATATCCAGCCCCTAATTTCTGTTCTCATTTCATTTCTCTGTATTTCTGCCCCTCTCTGATATTCTCATATCTAGACAGTCTGGAAAAAATATATATATATAATATTTCCTTACTGTAAGTATTCTGTTTCTCTTCTTGGATATCTGGCCCCTTCCATTACCTGGAATATCTTATTCTATGAAAGTTACATCTTGATTCCTTGCCCGTTTCTACTTGAATGCTCAAATCACATTGCACATATTTCTTTCAAAGTAATTAATATGGTGTATTGTAGTTATTCCTTCTTTTGTTTTCCAAGGTGATTTCATCTGTGCATCCAGAGTACAGAGAGCAGTAAATATTGCATATTTTATAATCAATGTTTGTTGATTACAGAGTTGAATCTTTATTACTAAAATGATCTCCAGGGATACTTGGACATGGAGAAGGAAAACAATTACCATCCTCCTCATAATTTTCTTGGCACATACAATTCTAATAGTTTTACAGTTCTTTAATAATCCCTAATGATTTTGTCCCACAGAATTATATTTAAGTCCTATGTAAACAGTTTTTAAAAAATTACTTCTATGTGAGTCCTCTTTGTTTTGTCAAATTGCCTTTGATGATTACTTCCTTCTCATATAGATAATTTTGGTTTTTGAAAATGACTTTCTCAGATAATAAATTCTAAAATTAATTTTATTTCATGTTAGGAAATTTAGAGACATTTCCCTGGGTGACCTACCCTAAGTCTATTTATTTACTAAATGTTTACAATCTGGGAAAAAGGTAGGTCAAATCACAGTTCAATTCATGGAAATTCAGTCTGTAAGGTCAAAGTAGAAACTTGGAAGGAATATGTATGACAAGGGACTCAAAAACAAAACAAAATAAAGAAATAAAACAACAGTTCCCTCTAAGTGATGCGAAATATGTACTGCAGGTCATTAGTGAATCTTTAGCAACAAAGAGGCTTTCAGTTTAGAAGTCCTTGTTCCTCAATCTGGGTAAATCATACCAAATCAATAACCTTTTCCCAAATGTCTCAGAGAAATACTTGTCTAATCATTTGCAGTGTTATTCAGTGCTCAAACCTTATCACCAGTGGTTAGTTGAGGAAAGAAAGTGTGACACAATTGTTCTTGAATAGACATAAAATCTTCAGCTTACTTCAGGAAAGTGTCTGCTACACAGATCCTCCTGAGGTTATGAACATTGCCATCACCACCAAACATTTCTAGAACTGTCAATGATATCTCTCCATCAGAACAAGATTGTCTTCTAGCTGGTCTCCCTCTTTTCGTCATTCTTTATTTTTTTCTTCCATAGTTGGGTCTTCCATAGTGGTCTTTGTGTAACTGAGAAGATGGCTGCCAGTTTTTATCTTTATGTATAACAACTGCAGCTCATTCACTTGTAGCCTTCTCAGTAGTTTTAAATAAATATAACTTATATTGTAACATTAATGTATGATTAAGGGGGAAAGACTTGGAACTGAACTATACCCAGTGACTTTGTGATTTATGATAGTCTGAACATAGGATGTTCTCAGCTCCAGTAACAATTCTGTGGTCCTGCAGATCTGAAATGCTCCCCCAACCTCTTTATGCAAATAAACACAAATCTAAATCACCCTTCCAAGTTGGTGAGGGGCCTCAACTTATCCCAAAGCCATTCCAAAGCAGTCCAGCCCACTTACACTGCAGGGATATTTCTTAATTACTTAAGCACTTACTGTATTCGTTTCTAAATTGACAAGTGTCTGGACTCCCAAAAGTGGTTGCACATTGCCCACATTCAGTAACCAGGCTGTGAAATACTTGCTTTTATCTCTCCTAGCGTATTAACTTAATAGCTACCAATACCCTACTCATAACTTTTTCCAGTATCACATGGGAATTCTCCCAGATTGCATTAGTAATTTTGAATTTTGGTGTCCTCAATAAGATCAGCCCTAACAATTACCTAGTAGATGAGAATATGTTAAAATTCCAAATAAGTAGAAAACACATAAAAGTATGGAATTAAAAGCAAATCAGTCTTCCTAATCAATACATAGCTACATATCATAGGTCTTCTGTCTCTTCAGATGTGAAATCACATACAACTCTAAGTACATTATTTGAGCAAGCTAATCAAATAGCAGTATTTATTGAAAAGAACATGGCTGCTCATATATGCAATTAACCAATAAAACATTATGTATCACATAGAGGGTACATCTTAAATACTAGTTTGGACTGAGATCAGTTTCTAGATTGAGTAATTATATGTCCAGTATGAAAACTATACCTTATCACTTATATGATGCTCTCTAGATAAACCGTTTCTTTAAATATAAAAAAACAGAATGTTAAAATAAGGATGTGCAACTAGCATATATCCTTCACATCATTTAACGTCATTTTACAGATAAGAAGATGGAGGCCCAAGAAATATGAGTAATTTACTCCAAGTCACCTAACTTGGCAAAGGTAAGAGAAAGACCCGCACACCTCAATTCAACTTCTGTTACTCTTCATTGTCTCCATTAGAGCATGATATCTGTCTGTATTTGTAAATTATAGTTTTTATACATACAAAATGGATAAAAACACTGAACATCACTATAAATGAAACATGCACATGGAGAGAAACAAGTGCATGCATCACGCATTCCATGATAGACTCTCTGAACTGGCACAAGCGCACGACACAACTGTTCTTAACTCACGAAGTTTAAAGATGACTGTGTTCCGAGAGTTTGTAAAATATGAGCATTTCTTACCTGGCAGCTGTATGAAGGGTTGATAAAAGACATTAAAAACTTGAGCTATGATTAAACATCAGACTTTTCTAGCACTGAAGGTTTGCTTCTACCTGGGTTTCGGGGGCATAATACTTTTAAATGAAAGGTAGATCAGAGACTTGACAGGGATAACCAACATATAAAACTTTAGTATCGTCATTTGCATTGCCATATTAGGATGAATGCCAGTGATTTTTACCCAAATCTTCCTATCGTCTTGTGTGGCAACAGTTTTCCTTATCAGAACTAAAATATTTAGAATTATAGTCCATTTCTTAAACTAGGAGACTTAGGATGGGAAAATAACTTCAGAACCCCTCATTACCCCAAATCTCAAGGATCAGTATCTGTCATAGTGTTTTTAGTATAAATGTATATAATTTTGGGAAGGCAACATGATCTACACATAACAGAGAAATTGTTCACAAGAAAGGACTCCACTCAAACTGTCCCCAGTTCTCCAAAATCAGTTTTAATATGTGACTGTTTAACTTGGGATGTATTCTTTGAAAACCATGAATACTCTCATAAATACCGATGATACATACCAAGATGCATTCATGCCATCCCACAAAAGCAGCGGGGCCTCACATCGTGATGACCAAATATTTCTAAAAATACCCACACTGATACTTCAACAGCTCTTAAAAGCTTAACCACTTCCATGAAATGCCTTTAACCTTTTATATAAAAGCATACATTTTAGCATGTTTAATAGGTACCCAGGAGAGAATAAGTAAAGCAGTGAAGTATTCACTCCAGTTGATCTTTCCAAGTATTAAGGCACATAACATGACTAATCAGTAACTAAAACCCCAGTGAGAACAAAGGACAGTAGCTTTTCACACCTCTTAACTTCCAAGAAACTGTATAAAACAGATCAAGCAGCACTGTGACATGCAACAAAAGCAAAAAAGGTTTCGTATTTAGTTGCGAGACCTTAAGATGGCTGTGCCTTTGAACTTGAAGAAAATAAAATTTTAATGATCAATTTTGTCATTGCTTTAGGAATTTTCTTTGGTTTATACCAAAACCAAGTTGACCGATAATGTTCATGTAACAGTTTTGACCCCTTAAATTTTTAGAAGAGCTGACGAATTCTCTGGGCAAACATCTACAAAGGATATTTGCTGACCCTGAAAAATTCCAAATGAAGAAGAGTACATCCTCTTGACTATCTTAGAGAAGTTCAAAAGGGACTACAGAATAGATTCATTCCACATGTGCACTGACTTTCAGTCCCAATGGGAAAGAAGACTGAGAAACAAAGGAATGAAAATACCATTTTTACTTCTCAAGTTTAGATCATCGAAGAGTTTTATCAGTGCTATGGAATTCCTAGCGCATGGAAAAAATATATAAATAGGTCTTTTGCCCAAAGTGAGTAGAGAGGGCTTGAGTAGGCACATCTTTATTTCCCTGAAACCCCACCCCCTCGTTTCAGAATTAATGATTACAGTGAGAGATATTAGATTAGAAAGTGAAGTTACTCACCATGGAGGAATCACTGCTTCCACTCCCGATCGGAGCTCCCTCAGCACAGGTTGGGAGGTGGGTAGAAAGTTGACTAGCCCTGCCCCCATCTATGACATCACAATCTACCTCATAAAAGGTAGTGAAAGTGCTCTGAACTCCTGTCTGATTTCCGAGAGATACAGAAAAGAGAAAGTGAGAGAGAGAGCAAGAGAAAAAAAATACCCGTATCCTACTTGGGGGATTAGGGAACTGGAAGAGGGAATGGGTAGCTTACTGGGAGAAAGAGATACTTGATGAAATTTGGTGCTTAAAGAGCTAAGTGTGGGCCTTCTTGAAATTAAGCAGCCCGGTCACTTGGATTCCTCTTTAGGTCTTGAGCAGATAAGGGAACCATCTGGGAGGAGGATGAAGAAGCACCTTGCCATATCAGGCACTGTAAGGGACGATTATTATGTGTTAAAAAGGAATGAATCCCCTATTCAAAGCATTGAACATTACCAAGAGAAAAACCAAGGGCGGCAGCTTTTAAAGCCTGGAACAATATGTAGGGATCCCAGATACCATTCTGGGAGGTTCCATTGCCCTGCTGTAGGACTTTTATTAGGCTGTTCACTCTGCACACCCAATCAGTACATGGCACTAAGAGGATACTTACCTTTTTTATTGGGTTGCATTCATTGTTAGAACTGCAACTGTTTTTACTCCTCCTCTTTGCACCCGAGGGTGGTTTGTGTAAAAGACATAATTTAAAAGATAAGCCAATAACCAATGCCCATTTCTACCTCTAGAATTGTTTCTTAAATTTTTATCAGTAAAAATTTTTATTGACAATTGATTTTTTTTGTGTGTGTATCAAATTTACTACATACTGAAAAGGGATAGCTATCTTCCAAACTGCAGAGGATTCAAAT
Organism: Cuniculus paca; assembly: GCA_004365215.1. NCBI lineage: Eukaryota > Metazoa > Chordata > Mammalia > Rodentia > Cuniculidae > Cuniculus > Cuniculus paca. The sequence goes on along the minus strand of RJWT010022431.1, from coordinate 6,257 downwards.
GGAAGATTCCTACAATGATTAGAGTCTCACCACTCACAAGCCAAATTTATGTGCCACAGTAATATTAACTGAGTAAATTTTTTTTATATGAGAAATTTTACTATAGCCTGATAGCCATGGCTTGTTTTGATGTCTGAATCCAGTTCTTATGAGAAATCAGACATGTAAGAATATGTATAGGGCTAAGTTATTTTTTTAATGGAAATTTAAAGGTTTAAAATATCAATTCTATCAAGTGGATACTACAGCAAAACAAAATAATGGGTGATACTGAAGAGCAGGCAGGTCCTAAAGCCATTCACATAGAAGCCAGACCTTGGACTGCCTAGTTAAATATATGAAAAATGAAATCATCACTTTCCACAGAAAATATTGTAGCAAAAGGAAAGATTCAGAACGATAGCTTGCAATTTGTGGCCTCATAAATGGGTAGAACCCAAAGCCTATTTCTATAGCATATAAACAATATTCCAAATTTGGGAACTTCAAACCAATACAGTTCTATTCTAATCCTAGCCTTCCTAGCTTACCAAGTACATAAGTATATTATAATAATCATAATTTAAAATCAAGTAAAATTGGCAGATTAGAGAGCAGTGTGCACAGAAGACACTAAATTCAAATTTATTGTGTATTTAGCAACATCACTCCCATCTTGTCCTTGAAAAAAATGTTAAAGACATTTAAAGAATGTGTTTAAATACAAAAGACATAATATCAAGCATTTAAGATGAATACGTTTTCTGTACTTGACTTCTCCTGTATTTATTGGAGAAAGCAATGAACCTTCTCATATATATAAATATTTCCTTGCTGTTTCTTTCCATATTCTACAACTCTGTAACTCTAGGTCTAAATTCAGATTATATATATAACAGCAGTTGTTTCTGCGAATTTTGCAATCAGTGGCCTGTGAAATGTCGTTTTCTCTCAGCTTTTACATAGTAGAGCATTGACTAGTTGGCTTATCCTTGCTTTCATATAACAGCCCCATTTGGCTTTAGAAAATATGCACTTCCTGGTTTTCCCATTATAGGGAATACATTAGTCATTTACCATTATTTCTCAGTATAAAAATTATTCTTTAGGAACTTATTTGAGTCTTCTCATATCTTGTAAAAATGTAAAGGTTATTAGAATTAATGATGCAATTGTTCATTCTTCCAATAAACATCTCAAATTTTAATGCCCACAAGAAAGACACACTTCTTCCTTATTAAAATGAAAATGTAGTTGAGCACTTTTTAAATTTTGAAATAGAACAAACTGAACTTAGGTCATAATCTATTAGTATTTCTTACTAATTACCTACTGTCTGTTTGGGAACGGAGTACGCTTTCAGGAACTCAATGCAAAACTAGGCTGCATCAAAAGGATGCAGAGTAATCCACTGTGCTGACCTTTTAGATGAATTTAGTATGATTGATTGTGATAATGCCTTTAGTTATGATATTAGTTAAAACAAGATCACTTTCTTTGACACAGGATGCAACACCAGGATATGATAATCTCCAAATTCCTCTTAGGATCTAGCTTTTTAACATTGTCCATAAAACCTAAGTCTTCCTGTAACTAAGGGTTTGGTGCATCCTTTCTGTAATAGTGAATACAGGAATAGTCTTTCAAGAAAGAACATGAAGTGATTGTAAGATTTCGATAGTTGAGAGCTTCCATAATTAAAGTTGCAGTTGTACTTTATTCCGACCAGAGAGAGGTAAAGCTGGTTTTAAATTTCTGTTTCAGGTAAGAAAACCAATTTAATTTCTTAATACAAAGGATGAACAAGGGAGAGAATTTTTTGTACATCCCAAAGAATAATCTGCAGATGCATTTACAAAGTAATTAATCTTGGAAGACATGACCAAATAGATATCATGTAACTCAATGTTATTATTATTGAAGAGGAATCTTTCAATAAGAGAAATTCCAATAAATATTGATAGCAGCAGATTTGAATTAGCAGCTCCTAAATAAAGAGATCGTGTTTTCATTCTGTTTTATGATATTGTCTCACAGGTAGGAATTTCAAAAGAGTGTATTTCTTAGAAGATGATATTGACTGACAATGCTCCAGGACATTTTCCCTTGGTTGCAAAGAGATTTGTCAAAGAAAATGGAGGAAAGAGGTCAACAGGCAGGTTGTACAGATTTGACAGAACCGTTAGTCAGCGTTCCAGTCAAGTTCATTCTCAGCAAGGCATCTGCATAGATGAAGGTGGAGAAAAGTCATAAAGCAAGATAGAGTACTGATGATGAAAGAAAGATTAAAAGTCTAAATTAAGAAAGCTTGCCTTCAAGAAAATAAGATTGGGATGAAGTATTTGAAATATATTTATTGCCTAGAAGGAAAATGACTGTGCAAGATAGAGTAAGATGATATATTCTGAAGCAGTAAAAGAAACCTGAACTACAAAAGCTTTACATTGCCCATCCGGAAGCTTTTCCTATTTTTAAGATACATGGACCATAATGTGGCACATATTTCTGTTCTAAGGACTGTGATCAAAGCCATATTTTATACGTCATTTAAATTAGCCTGGAAAAAGCACTTGACTATATAATTTCTAGGGACAGAATGTAGACAACAGTAAGTCAACACACTCTTATTTCTAGAATGTAGTATATCAAGAAAACAGTGAATACACAGAGATAGCCATCAACAGATACCCTGCTGTCCTAGCAGAGAATCCTAAACATTTTAGTGATCTGAGAGATTAAATGGGGAAAAAATAAACATACAATACACATCCTAATAAAAGCACAATGGACAGAAAAAATTCTCCTTTTCATAAAAAGTATTTAGTGTTGGAGAATAAGAACATTTAAATACCTAAACTAAGCCAATATTTGTCACTGTGCCTTTTACAAAGTAGGGATCCAACTGAAATGATATTCTTAATGAACCAGATGAATATACGTATGTGAATGAAAAATAAATGCAACTCTTTGAAGCCCTGATTGCTATTTGTTAGTAGAAAGTAGGATTACTTGACTCCAATACGAAATGCTGTCATTTATAGATAGGCTTATTTATTGCACTAACAGCAGTAATATTAATAATCTTCATGATCTGAAAAGATTGCTCTAAAAGTAGAAGTCTTAGTAGAACTTTCAACAATAAATCATGACAACTTACAAGAAATAGTGAATTTTGCTGAGTTAGTGTTTTATTTACTTATTTATTTATTTTTTCAACAGTCGGGATTGAACCTAGCTCCTTTATAGTGACCTATATCCCTAGTCCTTGTTTTTTTTTGTTTGTTTGTTTGTTTTGTTTTTGTTTTGAGATAGGGTTCTGTTAAACTGTCAAAGCTAGGTTTGAATTTACAATCCTCCTACCTCAGCCACTCATAGTGTTAGCAATACAGTACAAAAATGTGCTACCATGCCCAGACTGATATTTTTTAAAGAAAAATACTGTCAAAATTGAGAAAACATCCTGTTAGGTTTTCTACAATATCTCTTTATTTCCCTTATTTTTGAAAATCTTAGCTAATGAAAAGATATATTTAAAAAATCATAATAGACCATCGGCTAATCTTTAGTATATTGCTTAATATTTATTGTCTCTCATAAGCCTATTTAATAGTTACTCATATCAATTTCACATTTTAACATTTTTTTTTCTTTAACAGCCTTCAGGTCAGAAATTCTTGGAACATATCCAGTAAGAACAAGAAAGAAATCACCATAGAGTTAGGTAATCAATTACAAATAATCTATTTCTTGATTAAAGCTGAAAAATTCTCTGATGTACAGAAAAATCAGAAATCAGGGGTTGAGTTTGAAGGTATTTCCAAATAAAACTAATCACGCAACTCTTTGGCTCTTCACAATTATTTGTCTGCAGTTAAGGACCAGGTATAACTGGATTTGCTCTTAACATATCCATAACAGATTCAATATTGGGAGAAGGGAAGTTTTCCTAAGATATTTCTTTCAAGTATTATTTAAACATTTAAAATAATATTTTAATCATTTTAAAATTATTTAAAATGAAGAATTCTTGCAACGAAATCAGACACTGATCACCTATGGACAAGTACTCAAGTATATATTGTACATAAATACTGTGTAAGTCAGTATTTCTTCCATTGGTTTGTCTGTGTTGTACAGATATCCCAAGATCTATTCAGCTATCTCTCCTCCTTCAAGTATCTCCCATGAGTACAATTTCCAAATTTGAATGAAATATTATTGTTAATTAATGGCTAAATAATCTTCAGAATACTAACTGAATATAGGCCACTAGTTGATATTAGGTTAAAGTGTCTATTATTTACTTTCCTTCTTCTAATTAAAGACTCTCAAAACTTGCAAAACTTCTAACACCCAAAGGAATAAAAGTTCACTGATTGAATAACAAGTAATAATATTGATATTTTCAAGGTAAACGTGATCTGCTTAAAGCCACTGGCCCCTCTACACTTACAAGCATTAACATCCACCAGTTTAAATAGAAATGGTTCCTTGCTCACTAGTTCAAACAATGCCATCAAATCCTTCCAGAGTTGAACAAAGTTAGGTCTTTGGCTTGTTTCAAGTGAGAACACTGGAACACAGTATTTTACTACGCATAAAATAATTCAGTAGGGCAATAGCTGATTTCATTCTGCTCGTGAATAACTGATTCTTTTCAGTGAATAGAATTGATTATATTGGGAAGTAAAGGTCAGCAGTACCGAATATGCATCTGAAGAACCACTTCTTCGAGCGGATCAGTGTACCATCCTCCTTGGCCCAGGACTGCCAGAATTTAGAGACAGAGGAGACACAGCCAGGGCCGGAGAAACTAGCCCCAAACTTCCTGTGATACCCAAGACCCAAGGAGATTTTTACTTTACTCATTAAAATTCTTATGAATTCCACACTTCTTCCAAAAATAATAATAGTTTCAAACTGACTGACTCATTTTTCTAACCCTGAGAGAATGAATTTTCACTGAAAAACCATTTAAGGGTTCCCTCTGCCTTAGAAGGTTTGTGTAAAAATCAAGGACCTTGTACACTGATACAAATGCAGCTAAGGAAGATGCAGTGCAGAAATCAGAATTTAAGTGGTTATACCGTTACTCTCGCTATTTATTTATTTATTTATTTATTCATTTATTTTTGAGACAGGGTATTACTATGTAGTTCAGGTTGGCATTGAACTCACAGGATCCTTCCTGCCTCCCCCTCCCAAGTGCTGGGATTACAGGCGTGTGCTACCAGGCCTGGCATAACATAAGGGATTAGGGAGTGAAGGTGGGGGTTAGGAAAAAGACTAAGTCTGGCAACAATTTATCTTAGTAACTAAATATATGGAAAGAAAAGCTGCCTTTCTGAAAATGAGAAATACCTGTTTCATTTTCTTAGCCCCACTATCCCTCTACCCAGATTTATAATCCAAAATTTGCATTATCTTACTCTTTTGAGATGTGGGCATTGCAATTCTTCTCCAGATGAGGAAATGTTTTTTAAAGCTGAACATTTAATAGCTCACCCTCTAGAAGGTCTGGATAAAATTCTTTGGAACAACTCTGAATTTCTTGAACACGTATCTTTTTGTTCCAATGAAGCACAGAAATGCATTTCAAACCCAAATTGAAATAGCTAGCAATTTAGATTGTTTTTCATTACTGCTGCACTCTGAACAGTGGAGGTAATAAAGAATTGACTATAGACAGAATCAGAAGATATTTAAAAAAAAACTCCCAAAAATGAGATCCTTAAAGTATAGGCCTGTGCACTTAGAAGTAGTGCTTGTTTCAATGGCTACTTCATTTTACCGTAAAATATTGTCAATGTACGGTAAGCACAGAATTGTTCAAATAAAATGCAATTCTCATATATATGATTATGTGGTAGTGTCAGGTTGGTTTAATTTGAAAATCATTAGTTTCTAGTGTTTTTAGGAATGTTGTCTACCTATCACAACAAATATTCACGTTGATTTTAATTAACAGTCCAAATTTTTTAAGTGACATAAAACGTGGGCATCAATCGATCCCTTATTCTCCAATTTTCTCTCTGCCAACTCATATCCTATCAGTGCCACATATTTTACTTTTTCACCTTGTCAAACTTTTGTCCAAAATCCAACTGGAAATGATTCAGATTTGCAACGGAGAGACTTAAATAGTGAGGAACAAAAAGTACATATTAGGCCAAATGTCTCTGTCCCTTAGGAACAGGAATGTCAGGATTCCACTCACTCAACCTGAAGACTTCAACAATTGATATCTCTCACCTCCAAAATCTGTTACTATATTTTGT
>RJWT010022430.1:0-17178 GCA_004365215.1 Cuniculus paca | reverse complement strand
CCCTCTCCCTTGTTCCCCTTCTCACTTGAGTATTTTCTCCCTGTTTCCCAATATCTATTATAGATTTTGGTCCTTATTTGCACTTTCAATTTCTCATACCAGTAAAACTATGTGATATTTAAGCATGTGTGCCCAATTTATTTCACTTAAGAATATGGTCTCCACATACATAGAAATGTCTCAAGTTTATTCTTATGGCAGAGTAGTACTCCATTGTATAAAAGTACCACATCTTTTTTTATCCATTCTTTCATTGATGGGCATTTGGGTGATTTACAAGATTTATCTATTATAAAATGTGCTGCTACAATTTGTAATAGCCAAATCTCGGAAACAACTCAAATGCCCATCAATTGAGGAATGGATAAAAAAAGACGTGGTACTTTTATACAATGGAGTACTATTCAGCTATAAAGAAGGATCACATTGAGGCTTTTATAGGTAAATGGATGCAACTTGAGACCGTACTCATAAGTGAAATAAACCAAACTCACATGTGTAAACACTGCATCATCTCCCTAGTGTAGGAAACTGAAAGACTCAATAAGATACAAAATTCCCGATAAATATGGGGGAAAGTTTCTGAAGTCCAATGGTGCTTTTATTCTTTGATTTGATTGGTTTAAGTCTCTTTTCTACTATTTGATTGCAATGTGTGAGAATACAGGAACAGCTCTTTTGAAGAAAACAGGGGACATTAAGGTAGCCATTGTTGGTTTCTTGTCTGATTTGAAGGCCTGTAATGCTTTCACTCTTCTGTTTTATCTGGTTTTATATTACTTTGTTTTGTTTGAGCTTATTGTGTGTGAATGTATGGACAACCATTTCGAAGAAGGCAAGAGACACTAGGGTAGCCATTGTTAATCTCCTGTTGTTATGTTTTGAAGACCTGTAGTGCTTGCAGTGTTCTGTTTTGAAATGCTATATTGTGTTTGACTTTATTCTGTTTTGTTTGGTTTGGTTTTGTTCTGTTCTATTCTCTTTAAAATAAAAAAATTTTAAAAAGAAATAAAATGTGCTGCTATAAACACAGGTGTGCATATATCTCTGTGGTGTGAAGCTTTTAATTCTTTTGGGCGGATACCAAGAAGCGGAATAGCTGAGTAAAATTGAACCTCTAGTTTTATTTTTTTGAATAATCTCCACACTGTTTCCCACAGTAGTCACACCAGTCTGTAATCCCACAAAAATTGGAGAGTAGTTGTGCATAATATATATTTTTCCCACAGCCCTCCATTGTTTATTATTAGTTGATTTCTTGATACTAGCCATTCATGCTGGAGTGAGATACAATATTAGTGTTGTTTTACTTTGCATCTTTCAAATAACCAGTGATGTTGAACATTTTTTCATATATTTATTTATTATTTGTACTTGTTTGTCTGAGACATGTATATTCATTTCAGATGCCTATTTTTGCATTAGGTCTTTAAATTTGGGCCAGATATGATTTTCTTGAGTTCTTTATATATTCTAGATATTAGTCTTATGCCTGAGGAACAACCAGCAGAATTTTTTCTTAATCAATGGGTTGTCTCTTCACTCTTTTGGTGGATTCTTTCGTTCTGCAAGGCTCTTTAATAAGATAATATTCCATTTGTAGATTCTTTGTATCATTTCTTCTGTGAATAGGGTTTCTTCATAATATCTTTGCCATCACCTATGTCTTCAAGAGTTCTACCTATTCTGTCTATCATCCAGAAGGTTTAGTGTTTATGTTTTAATATTTAGACCTTCATTCCATTTTGATTTTAGTTTAATGCATGGTTTTAATCTAGTGTATAGTGAGAGATATGCTATAGGTTTAATCACCACATTAATCTTTAATGTAGAGAGCCAGTTTACCAGCACCATTTAATAAAAAGGTTAACTTTTTTCCATTGAACATGCTTGATCCCTTTGCCAAGATAAGGTGATTGAGTGTGTTTGGAGTTGTTCTTGCATCTTCTGTTCCATGGATCCTCAAGTATGATTTTATTTTGCTTTGCTACTTTTTGCCAATACCATGCTATTTTTATCATGGTAGCTTTATAGTACAATTTCAAGTCAGGGATTGTGTTGCCCTCAGTCTTGCCCTTGTTGCCTAGAATTTCTTTTGCTATTCTAAGTCTCTTATGGTTCCAGATGAATTTTAGCACTGCTTTCTTCAATTTTGTGATGATGTATGCTGTTGGTGTTTGATTAGGATTGCATTTAATATGCACTAAACTAAAATCAAGTTGGGAATATGGTCATCTTCACTACATTTGTTCTTACTACCCAAGAATAAGGAATACCTTTCCATTTCCTGATATTCTCTTTGACCTATCGACTTATCAGTATTGACTTTGTATCCAACTATACTGCTGAATTTGGTTATTAAATTTAGAAATCTTTTGGTGGAATTTTTGGAGTCTTCTATGCAGAGTATTATGTCATCTTCAAATAATCATAATTTAACTTCTTTCTTTCTAATCTTAATTCCTTTTATTACTTTCTCTTGTGTAATTTCTTTAGCTAATGTTTCTAGAACTATATGGAGTAGGAATGTGATAGTGGACATCCTTGTCTTATTCCTGGTTTTAGAGGGAAAGCTTTCAGTTTTTGACCATTTATTATGATGGTGACTGTTGGTATGTCATAGATGGCTTTTATTAGATTGAGATAAAGACATCTATTCCAATTTTCTGTAGGGCTTTTATGATTAATGTGTCCTGGATTTTGTCAGATGCTTTTTCTCCATCTATCGAGATGATATGTGGTTTTTATTCTTGGTTCTGTTGATATAGTTTGTTATATTTAGGGATTTGTATATGTTGAACCATCCCCGCATCCCTGGTATGAATCCTCCTTGGTCACATACTAGCTCATAGTACATGCTTAAAGGAATTGAATGCATCCTATGTATATTATCAGATAATAGTGCAATGAAATTGGAAATCAACGGCAAGAGAAACCACAAAGAATATATAAACAAATGGAAATTAAATAACACCCTCCTGAATAGTTAAGGGGTCATAGGTGAAATTAAGAAGAAATTAGAAACTTTCTACAATTAAATGATAATTTTGGTACAACATACCAGAACTTATGACACAATGAAAGCAGTCATACTAGGGAAATTTGTAGTGCTGAATTCCCACATCAGAAAACAAGAGCAAGTGCCAATGAACAGCCCAATATTGAACTTCAAGAACCTAGAAGAAGAACAGCAAGCCAAACCCAAAATTCATATGAAAGAGGAAACTATAAAGATCAGCAGAAATTAGGACTAAGATTGCAATTGAGACTGAGAAAACAATACAAAGAATCAATGTTTCAAACAGTTGGTTCTTTAAAAGATTAAATAAAATTGATGAACCCTTAGCCAACCTCACCATAGAAAAGGAAAGAACCCACAAGATACTGGTAAAAACAATGCAGCAAATTGTCAAAAGAAAATTAGTTCTTATGTTGAGTGATAGTGTCCAATGTTAAGAATAATTGTTTTGCTAAAATAAACAGCCTATTTTACAATCTCAAAATTCTAGAGAAAATTGTATATTTCCTTGCCTTTGAGATAAGATAACAGAACCTTTCTTTTTCTCTTATTATTTTAAATATTCACAATCTTTAAGATTAAATAAAATACCATATTTGCATTGGCAGGTGTTTCCACAATTATATTATACAGTTATTCATTACCACGAATTTTTTTTCATAAGTGTATTTAACATGGACAAGCACATCCTTTTTCAAATGCTTTTTAGTATAAGATTTTAACGACATCCAAAGGTTAGTAGCATAAAACATGACAGAAACATTTAGTGTAGCTCTTCACTGTTATTAGAATTAAAAGGTAAAATTATAGGCTTATATGTATTGCTTTAAAGCATTTACTCATTTAAATTTTAGTAAATATCAATTTCAAGTTATTTTAAAGTCTCAAGCTGGTATAATCTAATAAAAAAGAATTTTAACTCTGATATTCTATTCAGTTTATTCAAACCTCCAATTTAACTCACCAGCAATTTCTACTATTCTTATTTTCTTATGATCCATAATTTAATTTATTCCTCTGGGATTCCATTATAACTTATTCATATGTAATTTAAAAAAAATAATTTACATTGAAAAAGAATAACACAATAATCATATTAATTTTGTAATTCTAAAAGCACAGCAAAATAATTTGTATAGAATATTAAAAACACATTTTCAAGTTGGTATACATTTATTGAACAACCCATGGAAATGTCTGAATTTCACAAAGGACATATATAAATGAGTTTTACCTTTCTTATCCTCAGGAGCCCCTTAATAGAGTGGAGAGAAATTCTGAAAAATTATAATGTAAGGAATAAAATGATTGCAATAAATAAAACTTGTACTAATCTGTCAGGCCTATGGGTACATTTAGAATAGCTGCATGGAAACTTATTCAACCAAAAGTTGACTTTGGAAGTTCTCTCCTGTTTGGCATGTTATGGGTACTACATTTTGAACATGTGGAATTCCCTGGAGACAATAGTTTATTTTCCTGGTTAATACTGAAGATCAACTCAATAAATGCAAAACATTAAGTATTCAAATCCTTCTTAAGTTAAAATTTGCAACACTCCTCAACATAAAGAATCCTAAGAAGCTGATCTGAGAGCAAAAGTAATGTGAAATAAGTACAAGAAGTGATATACACTGATACCTTCATGCATATTTTGACATATTTTACATATATATATCATGCACGCTAATTATTTTGTAAAAGCAATGTTAATGATGCTTAACTTTGCATTTCATTTCATGTGTCACTAGACCTCATGAAATGCTGCAACTGAATATAATAGATAAGAGTTGAAATTTCTTATAGATCTTGAATTTGAGAGGGATACAAATTTGGAGGCAGAGTGAGAACATCTCAGTGTTCATGACAAATTATTGCCTCTTGTTAGAAAAAAGCATGACAGTGTTATGTATGACTTATATGCGCATATAAAAATGAGACTGGTTGTTGAGTAAACAAAAGAAAGAATACTAGCTTGTCCTCTGACTGTCTCATTTTCCAAGCAACTACGTAAGCTTGTTTCCTGCTAGATTTATGCGGTAGAAGGTTCAGGGAGTGTGCTGTTTCTCTAACTCAGTCACCATCTCTGGCAGCACTATCCTCTTTAACTCAGATGCCAACTGCGGCCCCCATTTAACAGTTTTACCTTCCACTTCATGACTCTTGCCGCTGAACTATGGTGACACATTGTGTCTTTTCCCCTCTTCATTCTGGGGTCGGTATAGCTTCCAGCTGTTCCTAATCTCTGGAATAACTTGCTGTCACTTGTTTGGTTTCTCGGCTTCTTCCATCAAGTATATAACCAATTCTCAACATTAAATTCTGTCTTTTAAAAATATACTGAGTGATTTATTACTTTTCCAGCTGGAACTTGACGGATACAGGATTCCCCTGTATAATAATGAAATACTGAAATTTTCCTTGTAATCTTCCTGAAGGCTATTTATTCTTACAATGAAGACAATGTTTTTGGTGGTGAGAAAGTTGTGTGCCTCCCATTTTATTATCTTCTATGTTTTTGGTTCATGTTATTTTAAAATTATTATTTCTAGTAGCAGTACTTGTTTTTAAAATTAATAGTACAAGGATATGATGCACAAATCAAATACAACAAATTGATGTACGATGAGAACAAATACTTTTCTCTCTGATTTCTTAATGGTCAATTTTTCTCAAAAGTGGTATGCATGGCCATCGGTTTCTTGTGTATACATCCAGAAAATGTGCACACACACAAACATACACAGAGTAATTTATTATGTATATTCTACATGTTTTCTACTATGGCAATATATTTAAAAAATTTATAACATTACTTAAAAAGCATCATCATTCTATCAAATTACAGCACAACAGTATATTATTTATTTTATTCTATATTAATTTAATGTTACACATTTAATTGTTCCAACATTTTATGGATATTTACATTGTTTCTAATGTTTTGCCCTCACTAACAGACCACAAATAATATACTCACGTATACATCATTGTGTAGAAAGGATACATATATCTGAAAGATATTTACCTATCTTTTTTTTGAGACAGGGTCTTGCTATGTAGTCCAGACGAGACTTGAACTCACTGTTTGAGGTTGGTGTCAACCTGGCCTCAGCCTCCCAAGTGCTGGGATTACAGGCATGCCCAACTACCTAAAATTAGATATACTGGGTCAGAAGTTATATGCAGTTTTAATTTTGAAAGATATTGTTTTCCATAGAGGACAAACCAGATTGTAAGTGAAATGATTATTTCCTCCTTCATGTTTTTAGATTTAGTGTTTTGAGAGTGCCTTGCTGTATTCCATACTGGCATTCAACTTACTATATACCAGACTGACCACAAAGTCTCAAATAAAAGCAAGTTAAAGCAAGATATTTAATGTTTCATTTTTAGATAAAAAAATTATAGCAAACTGTTTATAAGAGTCAGAGAAATCTGGGGTGGTGATAGGGAAGCTGGGACCAGTTGTATCACCACCCCAGATTTCTCTGACTCTTATAAACACTTTGCTATAATTTTTTTATCTAATAAATGAAACATTAAATATCTTGCTTTAACTTGCTTTTATCTTTTATGAAAATATATGTTGTTTTCATAGATGATTTTTAAGCCCTTTATGTTGGAAAAAGTTTTTCTCCATTTAGAGAAATCCGGAAGATAAAATGCTCATTATACACAAAATCATGACTCTTACTATGTAAAATTCCAAAACTAAGTAGAAGATTCTCAGGAAAAATTTTAATGTTAGCTTTTTGTCTGTTAACCACTAAACATCGCTTAAAGATTTCAAAAAGTAAATGGTAAGGATTAAAGAAATACAAATACATGCAATTTAGACACCTGCCATGATGTTTGGCTGTTACATTCATGAAGGTCAGAAGGTAAAACTAGTGAAAATTCAAATGCTACTCATAAATGAAGAGAATGCCAACCTGAAATGTTCCTGGAAGCTGATAAATAGACATATAAAAGAGTGAGTCCATTTTAACTGCAGGGAAGGCTAAAACCACACTTTGCAATGTCCGAATATTTTCAAATTTGAGAGAGACCATGTCTCAGAATTTTCACTTGGAAAAGAGCTCCCTAAATACCTTTCTCTTCTTTAAAAAAAATTTCAAGTTCATAATCCCTATTGCATTATGACACAAATAAAATGTAAATGTTTAAAACCCATTGTTATTTGGGGTTGTTTATAGGCATCTAGAAGTGATTGTCTGTAATAATGCAGCAGGTGAGAATGATGAGTGTAAGTTATATTTTGGAGAAATTTGAGAGTAACAAAACAAAATATTTAAACCAATAATAATGATGAAGATGTATAAAATACAAAAAATAAAACCATATTAGGAAGGTGAGTGAGAATGAGATCAAAGGTACAGGAATCTAAATTCTCATTTCTCAATACTATGAAGGAAAAGCAGAACTACTTTCTTCCTTCAAGTAAAAGCTGAGAACACAAAGAAGAAATTTTAAGAATTTACACATACTTACTTTGACCTTTTGGGATAATTAGAAAGACTAAGACCAAGAGTCTAGTTATCTTCTTGATATCACCAAAAAAAGTTTTGAAAATTAACAAAGATAGCACAAACTTATCAGAAGTGTAACTGTGCCATAAAGATTACATAATTTAAAATTTACTTACCTTAGTTAATATGATTTTCTAATATTCTCTTAGAGAAAAAGTGTGTTAAATAAACAAACAAGGTAGACTTTGACAAAGAAGAAATCACAGAGTAAGAGATTCTAGGGTGGCAGAAGGATAATGTTGGAAATTGATAACCAAATTTCATGCATTCAGGCTCAATATGGATAAAAGTAAACTAAAAATTAAAATAATATAATAAATTATTCTGAAAGATTTAAGGAGCTGGAGGTCATGAGATGAGAATAAGGTAAATAAAGTGTGATAATGATGCAAGTTAAAAATACTATTTTATAGTTAGTGAGGTTGTTATGGCTAGAACTAAAATATCCCCGTCCAAGTCTCATATATTCAGAAGCAGCACTTTTAGAAGATGATTGCATCATCGTAATGGATTAGTACTCATCAGTGCACTGATTCATTGATGAGTTAATAACTAAATGTTCTGTTAGGAGCTGGGGCCTGGTCAGAAGAGGCAGGTCACTGGGAGCATGACCTGGAAATATATATTCTTGTCTGTGGGTCCTTCCTTCTCTCTTGCTGTTCCTGAATGCCATGAGATGAACATACACTTCAACCAGGCTGGTGCTTCCTTGAAACCAATCAACCATAGACTGAACCCTCTGAAAACATTAGCCAAAATAAACTTCTCTTCCACTTTATGGGTATTAGGTCACAGTGATCAGAAAATGACTAATGCAGAGGTATTTCAGAAGTGTGCATTTTATGTGCTAATCAAGGTGAAGCCCAAATTGTGACTGAAATGGAATGGCATATATTTATGAAATACACACACACACACACACACATATACATATCATAGCAGTTAAGGATTTTCAGTGACTCAAAATTCAGTATATGATTGTTTATTAAAATTCCCTGATAAAATTTAGGGTGGCCATGAAGGAGTCTTCAAATGAAATGTTAAAAATCAGATGAAAAATAAGAAAGATAAAGGATTATTTCAGTTTCAAATAAATAAAGAAGATGGAAGAGTAGTGGCAGAATAAAAATCATGAAAGTATTATTAAGTAGCAAAGAAACTGTTAATCATGACTCTTGGCCTATCGAATTTTGGAGTGTGAATGAACAAGGAGGTAAAATTGAGTGTAATACAATCTTAATCCAAAGTGTGAAAGTAAGTTTGATCCTCCGAGAAAAATCAGGTTTACTAAAAGAAATGGAAAGCAAAAGGCACTCAAGAAAAAGATTAAACTGGAAAGGAAATAAGTAATGATCAAGAAAATAGCCTTTAAATATGGCAGACCAATTGAACATTAGTTCCACCAATATCTGTGTGACCATAGGCAAGTTATTTTAACTCTAAGAGGCCTATGTTAAGATAATAATAGTAACTATCTCATAAACATTTTTGTTGGAATGAAATGTAGCTCACGAATCAACAGTACTGATCTTGCTGGAAATAATGGCATTGTAGGAGATAGACTGAAGAAAAAAAAAGTGTAAAAGAAAATGTGGTAGATTGATAATTTCTTTTTTCCTGCTGGGGATTGAACTCACCATCTCGCACCTGCCAGGCAGGCACTTATGCCACTGAGCTAAATCCCGGCCGAGATTGATAATGTTGAGTAGAATAGTGACCTCGAATGAGAAAAAAGTAAGAAGAAAGTTGGAAAGAAATTATAATGTATAGCATTGACTAGCTTTTTTATAAAAGAGTGTGGAATCAGTATATATGGTCAATGTATATGAAAGAAATGTTTTATTTATTTGAAATATCATTTTGGAAGTATGAAAAAATATAGACTTGTCTTATGTTGGAAGACTTGGTGCTTTCTGCCAGATTCTGGAATGAGGTCTATAGTTGGGCAAGTGAGTTTAATAACTGATATGTTTACATGGTGATTTGCATTTGTGTTGCATAGGATTTCACCTTCATTGATGAACAGTACATAGCAAAAGACTAAACATCCAACCAGCCTATAAAAAACTGAGGGACCAAAAAAAAAAAAAAAAGAATGAATAGAGCCTGGGGGTTTAGCTCAGCGGCTCAAGCGCTTACCTGCTAAGCGCGAGGTCATGAGTTCGATCCCCGATACAAAAAAATAAAAAATAAAAAACCTCAGGAACCCAGTAACTAGTAGATGTGAAAAAAAAGAAAATATGATTCGCCTCTGTTTTCCCAGTATCTCATAGATTCTGCATGCATTAAATTGGCAAATAAAGGCATTTTCTTTACTAGTTAGAAATATATTAATACTGCAGCCTGTGTTAAACTTTAAAATTGAATCTTTCAACTTCCTGTAACACTATTTCACTGACATTAACAAAATTAATTAGGTGCTTCTTCTATTCTATTCTATCCTTTTGCAACCTAGCATTACTTAATTTATTTATTTATTTTGCAGCACCAGGGATTGAACTCACGACCTCGTTCTTGCCAGGCAGGCGCTTAGGCCACTGAGCTAGATCACCAGCCCTTAACCTAGCATTACTTTCAGAAAAATCATGAAGACCATCCCAGCAATCTAAATCAAAGTTTTCCCTCTTCTTCCTTTCCAGTATGTCTCTCACTTTCTCTTTATTTAATTGCTATAGAAGTCATTTTCTCCATTCTGTCCTTTTTCAAGGTATGGAAACATAAATGCTGAATTACTCCAACTTAGGTAACCCTCAGGATAATTTTTTAAGCAGCGGGAAACAGGGCTTTCTGGCTGCGCAGATAATGATATCAGCTGCTTCCTTCCAAAACAACAGGTGCTTTGGCATAAAAATGTATATCATCATACTGAGATGATGACATCAGTTCATACTTCAGCTTAATTATAAACTACCTCCATTAATCCTCAAATAATTAAACATTTTGTGTATGCTGCAAGGTGAAATGTAGAGTTAAAGGTGCCTTGTTATTTATTATAGGATTTTTAAAATATCTTTTCTTTATAGTATATTTCTTTGTACACCAACAAAATGAAAATTAAAGTTTGAAGTGTATTTCAAAAATTTTATATTGCTCCTATTAGCAAGTGTGTAGGAAAAGGTAATTAATGATATATATTATTTTTATGCTTTTTAAGAGCTTAACATCACCACTATTAAATGAAAAGTTATGAATACTACGTGTGATTAAGAATTCAATCCAAAATCTTTTAAATTGAAAAATATCAAATATTTGAAGCACCCTCATTGTAACTCTTTCAGTTTTGTATTTTCATACTCTGCCAAATTATTATATTTACTTTTCAATTAAAATAAATATTTAATACATTAGAGTTTGATGAGTATAATAAAGATTAGGTAAACCAGATGTTTTTGTCAAAAATGAGATTTTTTTATAAAATAATATTTGATTTTCCATCTATATTTTTATGTCTAGAATTTAATGGAGATATTTTTATTACGTTTTGAATATCATCAAACCCAAACTAGTATTACAAAACAGAAAGCCTTTCTTGATTCAGTGTAGAAAAGCAACAAATGAAAGATGACTGTTTCCTTCCTTTAACTTTAGGAAATATAGCACTTTCTTTAAAAATTGTTACCTTCATGAACCAGATGTGTTTCTAAGCAAATTGCTTATAGAGAATATATCCAACAGCATAACTTTTTAAGAATGAATAAACTATGCATTTTTTTATTACTGGTTAGGGTCGAGGTTGATAGTTTTAACATGAATACAAGTGTCCTGGAATATTGCAATTACATTAACAATTTAACAGAAATGATTTTCTGGGGGAATGAGAGAATGGTGGTTAATAGAATTGTTTCGATCATAAGAAGCAGGCATGTTCACATATGTTAATTATTCTTCATATATTTATTGAAAACTCGACCTTCCCTAGGGTTATCTTCCAATAGATGCAGAGTAAACTCATGGAATTCCCAGGAGGCCATCATAATCTGTTTATCATGAAGAAGGCTTAACAGCTGTGCAAAGTTGTTGTTAGGCAGATTATTTTTTCCATTTTTTAAAATGTAACTAGTTAACAAGACTTTCTGTCTTTGTAGGCACATAATGATAAATTCATTCAAGGAGAGTTTTATTCTTTACAAGTAAAACTCAGACTGGAAATTTTCAGTGGATTTAGCTGGAACATTTGGGTGACCATATGGAGCTCTCCCTGGCGCCACGGGACCATGCAGCTCTGAAATCTGATCACTATCTCCCCAGTGACAGCTGGGCCTTTACACCACCAGAAAATTTTCAGACTTCTAATTTGTCATAACTACCTCCTGTGGAAAGGAAATATGTTATGTAGCCAAATACAAAAACTCCTAGTGCCCAGCCCTATAAACAGTTAATTCCTTAACTGCATTTCGTGATTCACTGAAGCAACTCCTACACCAAAAACATATGGGGTCCTGTTAAGTTAAGGTTAGCCAATTGCTCCACCCATTCACAAAGCCATTTTCACAGCAATGTATCCAGAAGAAGATTCCGTCACAGAGCTCAGCATTTTAAATACATTTAACTTGTAGTTGCTCTAGGAAAGTCATTGATGCCACTGAGAGGTTTCATCAGAGTTCCATGGTCCTTATTGATTATTTAAATCTAATGACTTTATTTGAGTGGTTGAATATTATACTAGGGTTTCTAACCCTTGCTTTCTTCTATGTAATGAGTCTGAAACTGTTTTCCTGCTGTGACTATTTCAATTTATCAGCAGTTCACAGGCTTGTTAAGTATCCCTCCAGCTACCAAAAGAGATGGAGCTACTTCCTACTTTCCTTTTCTGACCACTTATCCAGGGTTTCTGCTCATAAATCTTACCATAACCTTCCCATCATGGAAAGAGTTCCTAGGATGCCACTTGCACTTTCCTTAACCCAACTCTCTTTGAAGACACAACTTTAAGCAGTGATTTTAGCCTCCATTTTACTAGATGAATCCTTTCTTTGGGAGGGGGAGGTAGTTTTTAACCTCTTCCTACAAAGGTAAGTTTAAAAACAAACACTTTTATTTGTACTTTTAAAAAAGATGATTGCTACAATCTTTAATTTGACATAATGAAAAGGACTTTGTAGTCATCTTTCCTTCATTCTCCTTTGAATCTGTCTACGTATTACTTATGCAGATATTAACACTCTGTTTAATTTAGGTACCAGGTGTTTTATATCTTTTATAACATCAAGGTAAAAAAATCTATTGTTTATAGTTTCATAGAACTATTCATACAATAAAAATGAGAGTTAATATTGGCACTGAGTGTTGGCACTACTTTAAATGGACAAAATCATTTATAATTTTAAAGATCAAATTTCTTGGAGAGAGAAATAGTTTTTATAACTTCCATTTCTGAGATTAGGAAACTAATGTACCATTAAGGTCACTTACTATATATGTAACACACTTGGAATTTGAAGCCAATCTTGTTTGAGCGGCAGTGCTGTGAATCATTACACCAAAGTAAGAAGGTGGAGGTTAGTTTAGCTCTGTGCTAAACCAACAAAATACAAACACAAATGCTGTTAGCTCTGCCACCTTGAGCTAGCTCATGACATTAAGAATGGCCCCTGCTCTGTGATGAAAATAGTTCTATCTTTGGGGAAATAAAATAACAAAACATTAGTTTTCTCTGGCTTATTAGTGTACACCTACACACACAGGTACTGATTATTTTATGCACTCTATGTTAATAACACCTCTTTAATGTCACCATTGTTGATGCTACTATTGATATACAATTTTAAACCCACCATGTACACCATTACTTATGTTTTGTACCTATTCTTAAGGCCAATATCAAAATTAATTTCCATAGAAAATTTTGCTTTTAATTCCATGGAACTACTTTTCTCATACCCCAAGCAACTTCTCCTGTTGCCAAACTCCTTTCTCTCACCTCTACCACTTTGTTTTTTGTACTCATCACTACACCCTTCACCATTTATTAGCCAGTCTCCATTTCCATGATATAAAGATGCATTACATTCTACTTTTGAATCATTAAAACAGGATGGAATGAAGTCATTCACAGTACCTCATCTCACCTTCCTTTATATTTCAATCCAGTTATACCATATAATTTTTCCATTTACATTTGCAGTTTACCTCAATTACTGCAGAATGTCCACTTTGACCTGAATGTGGAATTTAATCACATCTGTGAAATACTTTTACAATAAGACTTACATTGCTATTTAACAGAATAAGTAAAGAATGTAGATAAACCAAGGAACATCAAAATACCATCTCAGTCCATACCTTATCAACTTGGTGTATCTGTTCTTGGAACACATCTTCTTACATCTTATATAATCTTCAAATAAAGACAGCAACAAAATCGTATTTGTTCCTAATGTGATAAAATTATACTTGGCACAACCCAAAACAGACTAACCTTTCCTTAGAAGAGCTCTGTAAGCCCTTAAGTAATACTCTATTTCTTTAATATCCTGCACCATACATATTGTGAGAAAAAATTAACTTTTGTTAATATAATTCATTTTATGTGATAAAGGAATAAGAGTGAGGAGTAAACAAAAATATTTGAGTACTCTATGCACAAATATTCATAATAAAATTAAGAAAATACACTCATAACCTAATCTTTATTTTTGTATTTAGTTATATAGTCAGAGATAGTATTTATAATTACCTCATTCTCTTACTTATTCTGCAGTACCTTTATCATGACTGCAGCTGGTATGATGGTGAGAGTAGAGTTCCAACTTGATTTGCTTTGCAATCTGCCTTGGAAATCGGTGAAACACACTTGTAGCTGTGTCTGGGTGAGTCATGGAGAGGTAGCCTTGAGGTCTATTTTTAGTCTTTTGCCTCTTCCTCTCTAGTATTCTTCTCCTGCTCTAGATTCCATAGGTTGAGAACACTTTCCTATACTATGACCCTCTGTCATCCTGCTTCGCCTTGAAGCCAGCTGTCCATGAAGTAAAACCATGATTCAAACCTCAACTTCCTTAAGTTGCAAGTATTGGATATTTTGTTCCAGCAGCAGGAAAGTGTCTAAGATAGACGGTCATGGTTCTTTGGTGAGATGACCTATACCTTCATTATGTAATGGGTTAGGACATTAGCAGTCTATCTAAATCAGTTTGTGCAAGACATCATTGAACTAAGGGAATTCCTAAGATATCTTCTGTATTCCAGATGTACTCTCACATTAACTCCATCATGTAGTAGCAACTTGATTTCCCTTGTATTCCAATCATTGCATTAACCTGCATTTTTGCCTGTTCAGAAGCAAATGGGGCCAAAAGTCTGATAGCCTCAATTTCTATATCAAAGGATCAGCTCTTTGTTTCTTGGTGGAAGTGTTTACTTCCTTCAAACTAAGACAACTAGATTAGCAGAGAATAACTTATAGGAATAAGAAACAAAAATCTTTGCCATTAAATCACTACAGGCAGTAGTGAACAGTTCCATAACTCACTCTCACATCTTGATTTATCTTGGCTATGAGACAAAGAATATCACATACTGTATGATAACTAAGAGCTTGTACCACAAGATGAAACTTGTTCTAGTCCCAAAATATTGCCTACAGTTGCCTGTAGTTGCACAGTAACTGAGACTTCAAAAGACATTTCACTATTGAGTTAACAACTATTTCAGGAGGATGAGAAACATGGTAGGAATTTTATGAACCTGGTCTGTTACAGTACTTCATTTTCTATAAAGTGAGTTGCTTGATGAAAAGCAATGATATATGAAGTAACAAGATTGTGGATAAAATAGTCTACAAATCCATGGATGATACTTTGACCAAAAGAAAAAAAAGAAAGAAAATCTATGGGAAGAATAAACATTCTACTAAGGACAAAGTTCTGCCTCTTCTATGATAGAATTGATTCAATATAAACATATATCATCAAATAGCTGGCTAATCATTTCAGGGAATGATGCCATATCAGGAACTCAGAATTGGTCTGTTAGACTGGTTGATTTGGCACTTAGAAATGATTGAAATCAAATCGGACTTGGTGAGTAGAAATCCATATTGCTGAGCTCAGGCATAATTTCCATCTCAGCACACATGGCCATGTTGCTTCTGAGCCTATTGTTCTGGAAAGGAGGGGTTGCAGAAAGACTCATTTTTATCTGCAGAACAGGTTATCCTATCCATCCAGTATTAGTATAATCTACTTATTCTTTGATGAGTATTCACATGAGAAACAAATATCTTCCTATTATTTGCACATTCAGATGTGTATGCATGCATACCTCTCTCTAAGACCTCATTGTTAACAAATTTCAAAGTTTGTTCCAATTGCTAGACTATTCAAACCATTGATCATGGATCTAGAATCACTATTAACTTTTATTACACTTAACAGCAGAACTTAATTATCATAGTTTTGTATATCTAAAGTCAAGATAAAGTAAAGATTTTAAAGCAAGACTATATATATTTTTAATAATCTCTGAGTAGGGCTTAAGTAATTAGAACAAACTTATTACTTTAATTTTATAGCTCTTCACCAAAATGTCTGATTTCATTGTTTCCAGTCTAATTTCCTCATAATTTAGGGACAAACTTTTAAATTTTTGCCACTAAATAATTATAATCCACTTTCTTTTAATTTTTAGTAACATGTCCTTCATTTCCTCCACAACATTCTCTAGATAGAATTTTAATATCCATATATCTATTTAGAGTCCATTCATAAAAATGTAAACATTCCCTAAACTGTTAGAGTTTATATTCCTCATTACTATGAATCATTAATAACAGACTTATTGATACCCATATTTCTATTAATTATGTGTTTAATGTGATCTATGTTGTTTATTTTTACAAATTATTATTTTCAAAATTCTTCCTGTTTCTTTTCATTACCCAATTCCAAAGCTATCTTCAAATTTTTATGTACATGTTACAACCATGTCCTACTTCCATGTACCAAAATATGTGTCAGTCAGGGTTTAACCAAGGAAATAGAACCAGTGAAGACATAATATATACATAATATATATATATATATATATATAATATATATATACGATCAGACATATATGTGTATGTGTTATATATAATACCAATATATATTGTATATGTATAATATCAGACATATATGTGTATGTGTTATATGTATAATAACAACAACACCACATATATCTTACATATATAATGAAAATTGAGTAAAGTTATGTGATATTTGTGAAGTTGACAGGCAATTCTGGGACCTCCAGAACAGGCCCCAAAGAAAGACAAGCTAGAACTCTAGGATGAGAACTAATGCTATTGTCCACAGGGACAATTTCTTCTTCACAGAAGACTTGGTACTGATTTTAAGAGCTTTCGTCTCACTAAATGAGGCCAACTATATCATCCAAGATGATATTCAGTGTAAGTTACTACTGTCTTTAACCACATTTATAAAATATTTGCATAGCAACATATAGATTAAAGTTTAATTGAATAACTGTAAACTACAGCCTAGCCAAGTTTATACATCAAAAAGATCTTAACAGCCTGAAAAATGTCATTATGACTTCCTTGTTTTAATCTTTGTTCAGGCATTTACAAAATGACATATCAAAGAAGTTAACAGAAAATCCTAGACACAATTTCTAAATCTTTAAAAAGAA
>RJWT010022429.1:0-17180 GCA_004365215.1 Cuniculus paca | reverse complement strand
TTTAGCAACCGCTAGCGGACTGACGGGCAGGCTGTACCTGGACTAGGATGTGAGGACTCAACTCCTCCTCACGGAAGATCTCCAGGGCCTGGAAACCACGATGCCTTGCGAGGGCTCCAAGGAGGCTTCAGGCTCCTGAAAGGCAGTGAACAACTGTCAGGCACATTTTGTTTTGTTCCCAGAACCTCCAAGGGTGGGCCGGCAGTGGAAGGAATGATTCAGCTCACCCTCACAGCACACAGGGCGCCCCAACTACAAAGCCAAGTGAAGATGAGGGAAGTGACAGGGTCCCACCAAGACACTGACCAGGCATGAGGGGAGCCACAGAGGGACATCAGGAAGAAGGTGAGAAACCAGGCTAGCTGACCTCCCAACCAGAGTCCACCATGTCACGTCAGTGGATGGAGTCCCCTGTTTCTAAGAGGGTGACACGAAAGTGTTACACAGGCTACTTCCACAAATCTAAGGGACACAGGTCAATGTCCACAAGCTAAGGCCCCCACTATGGGCCAAGAAAGGGCAGTGAATCCTCTCCTGATACCGGCATTGAGAAGCAAGGTCAGCAGGGGCAGCAAACCTTGGACTGTTTCTTTAGTTAAATGGTATGACCGGTCACGTGGCAGGAAGTCCACGAGAGGTACCAGGTGATCAGTCAGCTGACCTCAATACCAGCAGTCTGATGACAGAAAACAGGACTCGGTTCCTAGAGAGTGGCCTGCAGCCCCAGAAGGAATCCCAGAAGGAATGGAATAGAAAGGGGCCAGGAAAGTAACTGGTGCAACTTAACAGGAGAGAATGCTAGAAAGACCCTACCGGACGCATGGCACCGAAAGCCCCTTGTTCTCACCACACTACCATTTACACTTGCAGACCCCTGCACTCATCCAGGAGCTGGAAGAGATTTAATTAAGCTGAGTATGATCCGCACCTAGTGTGACCCCAGAGAGGATTCTCATTACACCGAAAACACGCAATAATGCTAATCAACAACTAGTTACGCTTTCACAGCAGCCAACCAGAATCCCAACAATGGTAATGCTGTCCCCTCCCCACCAACACTTCTTGGACATTCTTCTACATTGATATTTCATCCCTCTACACTTTGTTTTGAAAAATGCCCAATCTACAGAAAAGTTGAATGAAATTCTTCCCCTACATTTATCAGTATTTAACATTTTGCCATAACTACGTTTTTTAGAGAAATACCCATTTTCTGCATGAACTGTGAGACCAGTATAACACTATTAGGGTATATGACCTCTAAGTATTTTGGGAACAGGGAGCAGAAAAGCCGGCATCAGGGAAGTGACCCAAGTAAGAGACAGCATAAGGAAACCAGAACCTAAGGAGTATAGATAGCCTGAGTGCATAAGGCAGGGAAAATCAGGGACCAGAATTCTCCTCCAGAGGCCCTATAACAAATCTGCCTCCCAGAAAAAAACAGAAAAAACATTCAAAAGAGCTACTTCTCTTCCAAACCGCTATTTTCCTGATTCTTTAACAAACCATCCCTTTTTGTAGTCTCTGTTGTAAACAAGAGTGTGTAGACATCTCCTCCTGTCCTCAGCTCCAATGAATACATCTGAGAAGAAACTGCCTATCAAAAAAACAGCATACCCCTCTAAAAGGGTCATGCAGATGCTGGCCCCAGGCCCAGGTCTCATTTCCTTTCATGGAGAGAAGAAGGGAACCAAGAAGAATAGCCCAGAAATGGAACAGCCTACTCTTAAAAAAAGATCCTCCCTCCACTACCAGGATGGGAATTTCCCTGTCCATTATCTTACAAATTCCTCACAATAAAGATCCTTTGCACACCTGAGCTTGAGGAGTGAAAACCAAGATCCATGCTGGAGATTTGTCTTTCCAGAAGCTAAGTCTGGAATAAAAAGGGAAGAATCTAGGAGAGAAAACAACCGATATGTGTTGCTAAAGATCAAATGTGAACTTACAAGAAAAGTAAATACCAGAATTGTGAAAAAGTTGTATCTGCCCAGAGATTTAAACAGCTTTAAAGACCAGTTTTTTGGTTGACATTAGGGGTGATAGTAACAAAAGTGATAATTAAAAAAATACGTACTGAAATGTGCCAACATTTGGAAGATCTCTGTAATTTAAAGGAAGCAGTCCAGTTTTGTTTTTTTTGGTTTTTTTGGCACCAGGGATCGAACTCGCAACCTCGCACTTGCCAGGCACACACTTAGGCTGCTGAGCTAAATCCCCGGCCCTTAGATCTCTGTAATTTAATGAAACAATAATTCAGTAAAAAAAGAACTGTGCATGGGTAAAAGATTGATTCAAAGCAAAAAAAAAAAAATGCATGAAAATTTAACTAATCTAGTTTCAGATTTCATAGAGGAACCAACTACTGCCTTTGAACTTTGATATTCTATCAAAAAAGAATATCCACAATTATCTAAAAAGGCTACGCTGAGCGGGGGTACAACAGTCCTGTGTTCAATCCTGGGGAGGCGGGGGGGAATCAGTGGAGTGGCTATTAAGGAAATTCTCCATTTCCAAGTACATACCTGGGAGGCCAGTTTCTTTACATTCTTCAGCAAAACTATACATCAAAACTGACTGAATGCACATACAGCTAAACATTAAGGAAATTAAGCTCAACATTAAAGAGATTTATAAACAGCATAAAACAATGCTATGCTTTCTCATTAGATTTTTTTTGTCTTGGAAAATTGTTACGTTTTATGAAAATATTATTCATATTAACATAATATGAGTTTTTATTGTTATTTTAGGAGAACTAATACACAATTATTTCAAATCGTTCTAAATTTTAATTTTGGAGTGGTAAATAGTAAAAGATACTAGCCATGTAAGTGAAAGCCCCTTGGTGTCCTTCATAGTCTTTAAGAGAGAGAGACAGAGAGAGGAAAAGGGGATTCTAAGACTAAACAGTTTGAAAGATACGCAGTCAAGTTCAACATATACTGGACATCAGGTAGGATGCGCTCCTGTTTCATTTATTGAGTGTGACTTTAACAACCTGCCAT
The DNA here is from genome assembly GCA_004365215.1 of Cuniculus paca. Taxonomy (NCBI): domain Eukaryota; kingdom Metazoa; phylum Chordata; class Mammalia; order Rodentia; family Cuniculidae; genus Cuniculus; species Cuniculus paca. The sequence goes on along the minus strand of RJWT010022429.1, from coordinate 14,172 downwards.
TAGGGGTTCTTGCTATAGTCCTATTTTCCTGTCATGGTATAGAAGCAGTTAATGCAAACTGAAATCAAAGAAAGGTAATGTTATGCCTTAATCCAGGATGAGCTCATCAGGATTAATGGAACTGGAATGCAGAGAATAAATTCATTTGGACTGCTTTTCTTTAATCCAAGAATGTTCCCAACCAGTTCATTCTAATTTTCCAGGCTTAGAAATTCCTCGTAAAAGTAGAGTAACAAACACGCTACACCTCATACCCAAAGAATTCAATTTCATTTATGTTGTAGACATAGCAAGCAGTACTCCCAAACCATCCGTGCTGGGCTCCCGAGAGCAAAGGGAACTCTGAGTGTGACTGTGACACCATGTGGCTGTATTATATTCACCATGAACTCCTGGCACATGCAAGGAAAATACATAAAGAAACTGAAAACATCAGCAAACACATTCACTGGTAACTTAACTTCTATTAAGTACACTGACAGGGCCCAGAAAACATGTATTTTGATTTATTAAACATGGCGCCCAACTTTCTGGTGACTTACATAGCTGCTGGGCCTGTGGATGAGTTCTGACACTATTCTTCATTCTGCAAATATGTACTGAGTGTCCCAGGTGCAGTGCTAGAGGCTGAGGAGACCGTGGTGAACCATCGGGACCCAAATCCCAGTCTCTGGGCAAATTACACTGTGTTACTGGGAAATGGGTGAGTTCCTACCTGGAGGTGGCACACCACTGATCTCCTAAAACAATTACATATAATCATGACAGATGAGGCATCACTGAAGAATCCACGACCCCCGAGGCTCCCACAGTGTGGGGACTTTCCATCCTTCCTGTCATTAGCCCGCAGCATGCACACTGTATGGCCACATTGCATAACCACCCTGCAGCTGTGCCTGGAGATGCAGTTCACAATGACAAAAGGCTGGGCCACACAAACTTTGGAGTGGGCTCTTCTGTTCTTCAGCTTTCAGACTTGAAACACAAAGTTTGGACCTTAAATGTACCCCACGAAGGTTCATGAGTTAAAGGATTGGTCAAGGATCGGTCCCAGGCCCTCATCCCATAGCCTTCAGGAGTTATCGGAATCTTTAAGAGGTGGGACCTAAGGACAGGAAGTTAGGCCCCTCCCTGGGAGCCATGTCCTCGAAAGGTCAGTGGAATCTCAGTCCCTTCCTCTTTCTCTCTTTTGCCTCCCAGGCATGAAGTAAATAGTTTTGTTACACCACATACTTCTGATGTGCTGCCTCACAATAGGCCCAAAGAATGGGTCAACCAATCATGGACTGTAATCCCTAAAACTGTGAATCAAAACAAACCTTTTCTTATTATAAATATGTCACCCTAGGTACTTTGGTACCATAACAGAAAGTTGACTAATGTGCTGCATTCTAGAGTTATTCAGAATCTTGGTAACTTGAAAAGGACAGATTTGGATGGTATCAAAACCAAAACTCTTTTTGCATATCACATTCTTACTGACCTACACTTCCTGGCTTCCATAGTTCTATCACAGTGCAAAATACGCCTGCTTACCCATTTCTCAGTGATAAAGTACTTTTTACCTGGCAGTAGGTTTTGCAGCTTTCACTCACTGCTTCCACAGAAAACTCACAGAACCAATTTCAGTGTCCACTTGAATGTCAGTTCTCACTTCTCCTAATTTTTTATTTTTTTATTTGTTTTTTACATTGTCAGATAAAATATACATGTTTTTACTCATATAACATATTTTGAAGTATCTATACATTGTGGAATAACTAAATCTGGTCAATTAACATACTTCACACATTTATTTTTGTGGTACTCTCCTAATCCTAGTGTCGCTCCTAATTTTACTTTTATTTGGGACCTATACAAGTTTCTATCTACTTCCTAAGGCAGCAATAAAATTTAAATGTCAAAGCTCTTTTAGAGACCACACAATCTCCAGAGACATTTGTGGTTCTACAATACTTATTAGTGGATAAAAATGACAAACTCTAAAGCAAATATTTTCAAGGAAATAAAAGCAAGACATTTACCCTATTACCAATCCTTCAATAATTAAAATTACCCAGCCTATTCTGCACCAAGCCCCTCTCTCAAAATTTGATGATTCATCCTTCCTTTGAAAAGCAGAATGCTGTATGATCCTTCACTGCTATGCACTGCAAAAGGCTAGTGGAGGCCGTTCCTACCCCCTGGCAGAATCTGATATGGTTCAAATAAGATGGGGCAGCTAGACATATGGGGAAGGGCTGGGTCAGGGGTAGAAAGAACTGGTTCTCAGCTGGGATTCTGCCCCCAAATGGATATCTGGCAATGTTTGAAGACATTTTTGGCTACCACTCTGAGGGATGAATCAATTATAATACTACAGGTCTCACAATACACAGGGCAACTCCATCAAAGAACTATTCATAATGAAGAGGTAAAGAAACCCCAGCTTAGTGTTTGGAACTAGGGACTACAAAGCATCCCATGGATTTAATTGACAGAACTGTTTAATGTTTTAATATTTAAAAATTTAAAACAACATCTACCATAAGTCTACAAATGAGCAAAACCTTACTATCACATCCCTAGAGAACCCTGGATATCAAAACCAGAACAGAGAGAGCAACTACCAGGCAAACCAAGGAGGAAAAGTAAAGGGTTAAAAAACAGAGGGTAGATAAAGGCACATTTCTTATACTAATCAGGGTTCCCATGTCTAACAGTGAATCTGCTTTCTTGGAGAACTGCTAGAGAGAAGGCAAAGTCTAAAGAGATGGGGTTGCCAGGTGCCGCCTGCACTGAGGGGCTGACAGGTGTCTTTCCATGGCTCATGACACTTTCCCTGCAGGATATGCCATCCCCACTGCGAGTTGGGGTGCTGCTGCCCAGAGGTGAGTAACTGACTTTGAGATTCAGCCCTACTGCCATTTTGTTAAAAAGTCCTATTCTCGGGGTGCTTCGGTGGGGGTTGGGAGGCCACCTTTAATGAGTGAGAGGCAATGCTCCCAGAGTGGGGACGGCAGCTTCTTTCCCAGCAACTCTCTCCTGGCCAATGAGCCATGAACCTCTTTATTTAATGCCTAATAATCTGAAAAACTAAATCATGCATTCTAAGAGGTAGAAGGGGCCAATCAGCCACCTATTGCAGCAATCTGTTTGGACTGTAAAAGGAAAAAATGACTAGGGCAGGAAAACAGGGGGAGAAAGAGGAAGGGAGGGCCGGGGCCAGAGGGGAAGGCATGGAAGGATACACTGCTTTTCCACTTGGTCATTTCCCTCCCTATGTTTGCAAGCTCTCACTATCTAGCCTCTTAGTTCCACATCTGGCCCAGTAAGGATAAATGTATACCTCCAGGCAGTCACAGCCCCACTGACATTATTAATAATAAAGGTTAACGATGATAGAAAGCACCTAGTTTACGCCCTCTCCTAAAGCAACACAGGTCTGTAATCTCATTTAACACCCAAATCAAATCTGAGAAGTTACATATTTATTGCACCCACTTTATACATGAAAAGGCCAGTTGTGTACAGTAGGTACAAAGCAGAAGCTTGCCTAAAATCTCAGCATGTCTAACACTTCATTATTTTTAATACTACTAATAGTCCTGAGACATTTAATAGGTCCCCTAGGGCAACAGGCCATAATGCAAGTATGGTAAAAGTTTAATTAGGAGAATCCTCCCACTTAGCAGATACAGTGAGATACAATGGAACAGAGGTTTAGGTTACACTGGTATTAGTCCTAAGTTAACCACTGACTAGGTGAATGAGTATGAACAACTCATTCTGAACCTCAGTATCCCCACTTCTCCAACAAAGAAATGACTGTCAAACTCACAGAATTGTTCAAATATATAGATGAATGGAGATGACGCGTATAAATATATCGAGCACTTTCTGAAATAAATATATCCTCCAAGAGTTTCTCTGAATAGATGATACAATTCCAGAAGTACCTTGTTTCTTCATTTCATTCTGTTCAACTGTCTGGGCTGCTAGCTGGCATTTTGAGATTTCTCTGCCAAATAGCTAATGAGCTACACAAATAGATAAATGCAGCCAGGGGGAGCTGCTATTTAAGGAAATGCTCCAGTCTAAGTGAAGAACTGTTTGATGTGTGAATAATCAGCTCTTAATTACACGGGTTGCCAATATTTTAAAAGAATTATCTCATTAACGAGCTGCTCAGGTAGACAGACTGCGGTTCCCATACTGAATTTAGACATCTGATGTGCCCGTCTGTCAGCGACTTAACCAAGAGTATAAAACAGTCTTCGCGGTGAGAAAGCATCAATATAACAAGAAGGTTAAGAAAGCTACTTGTGAAACACTGGAACATAATATGTGCATAGCAGTGATGTCTCCAAAGTGAGCAGCAGAGATAGAAAAGAGGCCTGGGGGAAGTGCAAAGACCCCACCTGGGGTGGTCAGGGGAGACTGAGGCTGGCATTTCCTGGATGGGAGTAGGGGACTAAAGACACTCAAAGCCTTGAGGTACAGCAAAAGCACCAGTTTCCTAGGAGCCCAGCAAGGAGGGAGCTGGGGCCAGAGTTTTGCTGCTGAGGGTCTAGGGCAGTGGTAGCCAACCTACAGCATGCATGTTACTTGTTCTTCTTTCAAGACAAAAGATGTTAATGTACATTTTTTCTAAACTAAAACTTCAGTATTCAGGTTTCACTGCAGTGCTGGCACTTTGCAATAAACAAGTGGGTTTTGGACTTCAGTTTGGGCACTCATCTCTAAAAGGTTCGCCATCACCAGTCTCCAGCCAACCTTCTTCAAGATCTCTCTTAGCTTACAGATGGTTTTCCCTAAAAACTGAGGGTTAAACTTTGTCCCGTGCTTATCTACTGCCCAATAAATCAAGGACCATATGCCACCTGCCAGGGCCCATTTGGAGAGAAAACTGATCCCCGTGAAAATAAGCCTCTTTCACTTCTACTTGTGCCCTGGAGAGGCGTGTGGGAAGATCCTCAAACACACCCACCAGGCCCTCCCTGGAAGCAGACAGTGGCTCTCTCCCAGTTCTTCAGTGGCCTCTTTAAGTCACTCCTACCCTGTCCTTCTTACCTAGTGTTTTTAAAAAAAAGCAGCAACATCTGAGAGGGACCCTACTTCTAGGCCATGGACTTGTCTCTGTATCTAGACCCTCACAGTTCCCCAAAGTCACCGAGTCTGCTTATTATTAACTCACCTTTTTTGCCAAGTCAAGCCCATTATCTCCCCTCTCTCGGGCCCAAGAAATGATGTGGATTGTTTCATCCAAACCAGAGAGCAGGGCTGGCAATGTGGTTCAGCAGCACACAGCACCTGCCTACCATGCATGAGGCCATGGATTCCATCCCCAGCAATGCAAAATAAAAGCATGTATTAAAAAAATGAAAGTAAAGACCCAAGAAAAAGAGGGTGGTGAGTTATAACAATGTCAATGCACTTACCGCCACTAAACCATGTACTTAAAACTGGTTAAGATGATACATCTTTGTGTATGTTACCACAATTTTAAAGTACTTACAATTCAAAGACAAACAAAAATTAAGCAGATTCCTCAAAAAGGTAAACATAACGATTTAACTCAGGTTCAGCTCATATGACCCAGCAATTCCACTCTAGGGATGTACAAAAAATGGCTAAGAGTATGTATCCACGCAAATGTCCACAGCACCATGATTCATAATAGTAAAAGTGAAAAGCACTTAAATGTCCATCAACTGAACAGAAAACAAAATGTGGCATACCCATAAAGTGGAATATTGTTTATCCACAAAAGGCAATAAAGTATGTACCAATACAAGCTACAACAGGGTTAGATCTTGAAAACATGATGCTAAGTGAAAAAAGCCAGTCACAAAAGACCACAAGTTGGGTTATTCCATTTTTGTGAAGTGTCCCACACAGAGACAGAAAAGGAGATTCCTGGCTGCCTGGGGATGGGGAGAAGGGAATGGAAGTGACTGCGAATGGCTAGCTGGGGGCTGCGGAATGAAGATGTGCTAAAACTATGGTGATGCACATACTAAAAACCACTCAATTTATACCACTTTAAAATGGTAAACTACATATGTAAGTTGTATTTAATAACACCGTTGGAAAAGCTAAGAGGAACCCACTCCACAGGAGACCACTGCATTGTTTTCCTATCGATCACACCACGAGGATCAGAACAGTTCAGTTGCTACAGCAGCACTTCCTCCCACATACTTCAATTTACTTCACTTCAAATCACACACCCACTCCCCCCAAATCAATAATTACAACTCCTGGTGCAGCCGGTAAGAGGCCCTCCACTCCATCTGCACAAGCCATTTATTATCTGTAACAGCCATTTGCTTTGAGAGTTTCAGGGTTGTGAAATTAGCTATTTAATAAACCCTGCCCACCAGCCTGCCACATCTTCTGTGGTTCTGTTACATTAAGAACATAAGCTCCAGTCTTCATACCTGAGTATTTAATGTGGTGAGGGTAGTACCAGGGCACAGGATAATAAAATGAAGCCAGACTGCTGATTTAAGTGATGTAAAGTACGCTGTTTCTAAGCTTTCGGCTCCAAACAGGATGCAAGGCAGGGGGACCCTTCTACACAGGGCATGCCTGCATTCTGGGTTCTTAGAGCAAATGGCGATTCTTTGAGGTAATGGGGAATTAATAACTCGTCAGGCAGTGAGAAGACAAGTCTTTCAGCCCCAAAACAGTACTATTTCCTAAAGTGCTCAGAGTGACTACCAGGGCAAACATATTACCAGGTGGGCTGGGAAGCCATGCCCAGTTCAGTGAGGGGGGAAGCAAAACGATGGACCCTTCCTGCACTGAATGTTCAAAATGCACACAGGGCTCGGTCGCTGCACTTTGGTGGCCTTTGGGCTGCTCGGGCACACCGGACAGGTGGTTCCCTGTGGCACTCCTGGGTGTGTGGAGCTACTGGGTACAAGTCTACACCTCCCTTCACACAGCTGTCTGCGAATTTGGGGCAGCAGCTCCAAAGACACCGACAGAGACAAATGAGCCTGGATGTGGCCTGGAGCCCGTGAGGGCAGCATAGGCATAGAAAATTGCCTGTGCCAGGGCCGTAATTACCAAAGGGAGTTAAGCAAGAACTCACAAGCCTTGGCCTCTGCATTGCTGTACTTTCACAGACAGAAGAGAAACTTGCTAAGTTGCTAGTTGGTTGCTACAGCTCCACACAGGAGCACAGGTGGGGACACAGAATGTGAACTCCTGAGGCTGAAGTGCCCCTAAGATTGGGAGTGGACTACGCCTCAGAGCTCCCACCAGAGACTGCTCTTCCCTGGGGGTCTATGCGTGAGCAGGGCACTCCGTGCACCTGACACTGGGGATCTGGGAATGAGGGGAACAGGAGGGTGGGGAGAGGAAGTAAAAGTCATTAAGATGTATATGTACCAATTCCCCGAGATGAACGTCATTGTGTATTGCAAACACATACTAATTGAAGAAAAAAGGAGCTCTGCCTCCTGTATGCAACAGTCTCAACAAGCTACATATGAAATACGAAATAACTGAGAAATGGAGTGAGAGGAAGGAAGGAGAAGATCTAATCCATTTTGATCTACAGTGTGCATGGCATATAGTCATTAACAGTTTTCCTTAAAGGAATCTACCTTTGTATCATTTAAACATTTTTTTTAAACTATGTATTACTCTCAAATGGACACACAACACACAACGCACAAACTGTTGAAAGCCAGATACTAAATTCACCTCCGTTACCCAGTTTGAGAGACTGTTGTGTCCTGCAGGGACCCTGAAGGCCGTAAGCTATGTGCAGGGCATTCCTGATGTGTCTGTTATCCATTTTTTTTTCTAATTCACATTAGAATTTAGGGTACCACTGAAACAGAAATGCTTGTTTGTGCATTCCCTAAAATCACACACAAGCACACTCAGGAAAACCAAACTAAGGCTCATGGCCCATTTTTATATCAATCTTGAGTTAATAATTTTTTTTTAAGTTTGTAGAAAAGAATTAAAAAGGAGAGGAAGAGGAAGAAGAAAAATGATAATTTTGATAATTATGAAGAGACTACATGCAGCCTGCAAAAACTAACGTATTTATTTACAAGACAACACTCTACAGAACCTGTTCGCTAAGCCAGAGGGGATCTATGCTTCTATTTCACCAGAAACTCAAGTGCAAATATACTAAGTGACTTAAACACTCTAACTCAGGTCTTCAGGTTCCTAAGTAAAGAAAAGTAGACTATTAAAGAACCCATCAACTGCAATGCTTTTAATATGAAACTGTCTAGTCAGCCTGTCAAGACTTAGAAGCAAGCCTTGTCTAAAGCCAACAGAAACCTGGGGCTGCTACTAACCTGCTTTTGTCATCGGCTCAGCCAAAATCACATCCTGTTTGCCCTCGGAGCTGCTAAGCCCTCACACAGTCTTCCCCTCAGCCTTCCCCACACTGAGGCTCACCTGTGTGGTTCTCCACTCCGAGGCTCACCCGTCTGCAACCCCGGCTCTCCCAACAGGAAGGAGGTGAACGACCTAGGCCCTCCACTTCCAGGTGCCTGATGGAAGACTGCCCGCTCACACAGCCGGCTGTCATCATCAAACCCACCCTTCTACAAGCTGCAGGTTCTGGGTGCTCAGGGTCTCTCTCTCACAACTCTGGGTTACGAAACACCCTGCCTTGCCTTGGGAGTCGCTTCATTAAACTCAACTCAGACTGCCCAGTCTGAAATGCCACCGGGTCCCTGCAGGGCCCCTGATGGCTACAGCCACAGGGGCAGTGAGCTCCAGACATCTGCAGCTATTAATGCCAACTCCCCAGATGCAAGTTCTAAGCCCACTTCTAAGGTGAATGGCTTGATTCTCTAACCTTGCACTGGCAGGACCCTTGAGCAGACCTCCTCTCTCCAGTATGAGCTGCTCGCAAGTAACACTACACTAACAACTACTAATCTACTCCCCAAAATCTGCACACAATCTAGGTATCCACTACAACACACTGCTTTATCAAAACAAATTTTTTTTTAAATATTCCTCAATTCAATGATATCTAAGCAGGTGGTATGCTGCAGACACTGTGCTAAGTCTCAAGCAATGATCTCCATTTCATAAGTGAAAAAACAGAACTTCAGATGGTGCTCAGTGGTGGTCACCCGAGCTCTAAGTGGCTGGGGCGGCTGCTCACCAAAGCTCTTTGCACAAGGGCTGGCCAGATTCCCACTACTGAATGAGGTTGTCACCCCGTCTGTCCATAGACATCCTAGACATGTTACACTAATAAAGGGGAAAAGAGCCAGGACCAGGGGCAAAAGTATTCTAACATTACAGAGAAGCTCCCTGACAGCCTCACTGAAGCACGGCTACATCGCTTGGATTAGTCAAGGAGGTGAAACTCTCGGGGGACTCAATCTGAGCGTGGATCTGGGGTAGGTTTGTTCACAATGTCTCTCTGGCGTAAAATAAAATGCCTACTATGCTGTGCTCAGTAGACCCCTTCCTGAGCCCCCTCTGCTCTGAACTGAGCATGGATGAAGATGCTAGTGCCTGCCACCAGCCCGGCTATATTACTGATTTGTCGCACCGAGTGTACACCGAATAGAAACATTTTCTTGTAGCATTTTAGGTCTTCTCAGTGATCTGAAATCCTGGTGCCCCTGGCTGTGTGGTCTCTGCTCCATGTCTCTGTTTCACATGAATCACCATAATGACTTACATCAGCCACACCAACACTCCCTCCCCGGGCCCACCTTGTTCCTTCTGTGAGGACCTTGGAGAGAAGCAGACAGAGTTTGAAATCTCAGATTACACTAGATTCAAAACATAAGGAAGTTACCTAACTTCCTTCCAGCTTCCCTTTTAGCCTCTGCAAGATAAAGACACTTAAATGAATTAACGCATACAAAGCAGTAGGTAAGAGTACCCGGCATATAGTGCTATGTTTGCCATATTATTAGTTTCTTAATCTATGAGATCTTACTAGTGGCCAACTTATAAAGTGCTATGATAATTAAGTTCTCAAAATAACTTTCATGATAGGCAGGTATTCTGTAACGGACAAAGCACTACACAAGTACACAGTTTAAAAAATAAAGTTACTGATGGTAGAGCACTTGCCTAGCATGCACAAGGCTCTGGATTTGATCCCCAGCAACACAAAAATTAATAAGTAAATATGTTCTCTGTTTATTTCCACTTGTCTTAATTCCAACGATAGAAGACCTTAAGACTGCTGTTTAGAAATATTAAAATGGTCTTCAAATTTTTAAAAATATGAACAAAATGGGAAAACTGTAAATGCATTATAATGAGTCCATTTTTATCCTCGGATTGTTATTTTAAAGAGTTTTGATGTTTGAATGCCCCAGTTTGTACAGTGATTAACAACTGCTTGCCCATGCAACTCATGCTGGAGGACATTAGCTGTGATCGCAGCCCTCATGTGCCACTTAAACTCCGTGAAGCAAACACAAGTCCTCCGCTGTGGGTCATACCCACTCACAGACCTTTTCCTCTCACTTTGGCTCCTGGTCAAACTTAGATGCTTTAACTTTTCATTAAAAGACAAAATGTGTGCTGGGGGTGTAGCTCAGTGGTAGAGTTCTTGCCATGCACACACAAGGCCCTGAGTTCCTGCCCCAGCATAGCAAAAATAAAAGCAATGCTTTGGCTTTACCTATTCCACCATAATGCTGCTTCTCAGTTTCTTCCACTCTGAACTCAGGAGGAACAAGGATGTCTAGCCAAGAGACGCCACTTTCCAGGAGGTCTTGACACCCAGCCTAGTTATTTGTTTTACTAAACTGTGTATACATTAAATGGAAATGTTTATTTTCCATGTCCCACTTTACATCTCCAAAGACAAATGATTAAAGGATAATTTCAAGGGCAATGTTTTTTTTTTTTTTGCTCACCCCCTCCAACCTGGTTATATTAAGCAACTTGGCTTCCTGCCTTTCAAATTACACTTATATTGACATATCATCTACTCTTTCTTGTTGACCTTTATGAGGACAATGTTGCTTTAGAAGCCTTCTTCAAAGGAAAGGTCAAAACTAAATGTCATTGGGAAAGATGCATGCCAGGTGGCTAGCAGCCAAGGAGGCACCCAGTGCCCAGACCTGTGACATGGGTGACAGGTGGACAGAGTATGGCAGCTGCCTATAGATCCCTGGCATGCAAGTGTACATGCTGTCTGGGCCACCTGGTCTACCTGCACCCAGAAGAGCCCAATGGACCAGCCTAGGCCCCCATACCCTCAGGGACAAAGCTGGGATCCCTCATCTAAGAGTTTCTTACCAGCCTTACTCCTCCATATATACACTGTTAGAAACTGTGGGCAATAGATAAAGGTGAAGATGTAATTTAATGGAGAGTAAAGACTTTTACAAAAAGGCACAAAGACCTGGGAGGACATCTTAAAAATGAAGAGTTGAGCAACTGGAAGACTTCACTCTGGAGTGATGCAGATTTGGTGAGAAAATAATCTGGTGATTAATAATCTGGATGATGGTAAATAATTAATGGCAAGAGTAGTTTCATTTAAAAATGCGCAACTAAACTGTTATCTGTGCTCAAAAATGGTGGTAAATGAGAAGGAAAAGAGGATGTGAAAGACTGGAAAGAAGGACTGACAGGATGCAATTAGTTACTAAATATGAAGGACATGGGGACAAGCAAAGACTAACTCTCAAACCTCGTATCTGGATGACAGAAAGAAACCCTAGGTTTGAATTTGGAAGCACTAAGCTTGAGCTTAAAAGACCTATGAGGTATGATTTTAAAAATGCAATGAATATTTAAATTTTAAAAATTTATTAAAAATACATTATCATTTATCCTCAAAATATTCCCTTTCACTTCAAACACACTTATCATATCACTCTTACCAATTTCAGAAGCAGTTCTAGAAGTTCTCTTCTGTGTGTGCCTTTAGTTGCACTGTTGTAGCTGTCTCAATGTTCTGAATCAATTCAAAATGTTTACCTTTCATGGTCATTTTGACTTTGGGAAAGAGCCAGAAGTCAAATGGTGCCAGATCTAGTGACTAAGGTGGATGAGCACACACTGTTATGTTTTTACAAGCCTGCCTTTCCCTTGAATGACACTTGGCAGCAGCACTCACTATGGTCTTAATTATACCTTATAAGACACTCAGGAAAGAGGAACTCCAGAACTGCTTCAGAAAGTGACAAGAATGATGGGATACATGTGTTCGAAACAAAGGAAGTATTTTGTGGGAGATTAATGGTAATGTGTCTTTTATTGTAATTTTTTTTTAACATTTAAACATTCATCATATACTTAGGTCATAGCTTGTAAGCAAGACACTAAGATCCTACTATTTGAACTCCACAGGAACTTGTTACTCTTGATTTGCAATTTACAAATGAGCAAAAGCTTGCAAAAGACATAAATGAGCAACACAGTAGACCAATATGCTGGTCAATGAAGGTGAACCCAGGCACTGTCAATGCAGCTGCTCTCAGCCCTTCAAGGAGCAGCCTATCAGCCAAACCAACCACACAACAGGCAAGACCAACTCTGTGTGGTGAAAACATGATGGAGGGGGACTGGACTTTGAAAGAATAAAAAGCACAAGAAAAAGCAAAGAGAGAGGTTATGATCCACCATGGCTATTTGCTAGTGATACAGACAAGTGGCTAGTGATACAGAAAAAATTTCCTTGAAACTTTAAATGAGAAAATAATCTGGTGATTAATAATCTGGATCATGGTAAGTAATTATGGCATGAGTAGTTTCATTTAAAAATGGACAACTTAAAAGGTATCTGTGCTCTAAAAGGTTGATGACTCACTGAAGTTCAATCAGGACACCTTCATCAATAATTCATTGGTGATGAACTATTTCTGATAAAACATTTATGTTCCTAAATTAGTCGAAATATCCTCAAAATCAAAAAGAGTCTCGTCACAACATCCTGTGTCCAGCAAAGCAGCTGCAAATACCTGGCATGCAGCTCTATGTGTGAGAATCCAAAGCCAGGGCTAAAGATACGGCTCCCTCGGAGGACAGTGCTTTTAGGAGGAGTTCCTCAAGAGTCAAGAAGGCTGTTATGAGCACCATGGGGAACAACCACATTTTGGGAACCGAAAGAGGAAGGGCCACACTAAGGAATGGGAGAAGAGCAGCTCTGAAGGGTCCAGAGGGAGATGCGCTTCTGGGAAGCCAAGGAATGCCCGACCGCACTTGTCTCCCTCAAGCCGCACCTCGTTTTTCCAAAGTGTGTCAGACACCAAGCATGGCACATCTTGACGGTAGCTTACCATGCAGCTGACACATCAAATACAGGACTGCCAAGTTAAATATGAACTGCATGTGAATAATAAGTAATTAACATAATTATGCCCCAAATAGACTGTCATTATGTCCCAAGTATTGCCAACAAATAATTTTTACTATTAATGTTGTAGTAAAAAATTATCCATTGCTAATCCATAATTCAAATTTAACTGGACAAGAGCCGGGCGTGGTGGCTCACGCCTTTAATCCCAGCACTCGGGAGGCTGAAACAGGCGGATCGTTGTGAGTTTGAGACCAGCCTGGGCTACAAAGTGAGCTCAAGGCCAGCCTGAACGGCATAGTGAGACCCTATCTCAAAAACAGGGCTGGGGATTTAGCTCAGTGGTCTAAGCACCTGCCCAGCAAGCGCAAGGTCGTGAGTTCAATCCCCCATTCCGCAAAAAAAAAAAAACAAATTTAACTGGACATGCAGTGTCTTTATTTGCCATGCCTGGCTGTTGACACATACACCTCCCTAGGATAAGGCCATCGGCCCAGCTTCCACAGATGGCCTCTCTGCAAAGACACTGCAGACCAAGTGAATAAGGAACGGTTTTCTTCTTTCACAAACCATCTCACTGCTGGGCACCCTGGAAGCTTCCTTCGATAGATCCAGAAAGGGGAGACTCAATAGAAGAAAGAAATGGCCAACCACAGGAAGGATTTCAGGTACAGCAGGGAGTTGAGGACTGGAACAGATCACTACTACATTGGGTAATTAGAGAAAGAGACATCAGTAACAGTAACAGTAGCAGCTGAGTTTGCAAACCAATGAAAACAGGTGACAGAGGGTGACACATCCCCTCCTACTAACTGTACGGAAACAAAGCTCAGGATCAAATGCCCTGGAATCACAGTATCTGCAGAACGCCAAGAAATACACCTCCTAAGGGCGAGAGTTTGGTAACAAAGCCGGTGACT
>RJWT010022428.1:0-17186 GCA_004365215.1 Cuniculus paca | reverse complement strand
AAGTGAAATCATCATACCACAGTGATATATGTGCACCCATGTTTATAGCAGCACAATTTGTAATAGCCAAATCTTGGAAACAACCCAAATGCCCATCAATTGAGGAATGGATAAAAAAGATGTGGTACTTTCATACAATGGAGTACTATTCAGCTATAAAGAATGATCACACTGAGGCTTTTGTAGGTAAATGGATGCGACTTGAGACCATACTCGTAAGTGAAATAATCAAACTCACATGTGTTAACAACGCATCATCTCCCTAGTGTAAGAAACTGAAACTCAGTAAGATACAAAATCCCCGATAAATATGGGGAAAAGGTTCTGAAGTCCAATAATGCTTTCATTCTTTGATTTGATTGGTCTGTCTGTTTTTTACTATTTGATTACAATACCTGACAAGATATGAACAGCTTTTTTTGAAGAAAACAAAGGATATTAAGGTAGCTATTGTTGATTTCTTATTGTCTGATTTGAAGGCCTGTAATGCTTTCACTCTTTTATTTTATCTGGTTTTATATTATTTTGTTTTGAGTTTATTGTGTGTCAATGTATGAACAACCATTTTGAAGAAAACAAGAGACACTAGGGTAGCCACTGCTAATCTCCTATCATTATGTTTTGAAGACCTGTATTGCTTACAGTGTTCTGCTCTGAAATGCTTTGTTGTGTTTAACTCTGTTCTGTTCCATTTTGTTTTGTTTTGCTCTCTTTAAAATAAAATAAATAAATAAAAAGAAGTTTCCATTTCAAAAGACTAATAAAGTAATTCACAATACAACAGTTTTGACTGATGATGGCACATGTTATAGGTAAGTAAGGTATGGTGGCACACACTTGTAATCCCAGGACTCTTGAAGGCTGAGACAGGTGGATTAAAAGTGCAAGCTCAAGTTGTGTAACTCAGCAATTTAGTGAGATCCAGTCTCAGCATAAAAACAGTAATTAAAAGGGAGAGGGGTGTTGATATGTGTGAAGCTCAGTGTGAAGGCCCTGGGTTCAATCCCAGGTACTGCAAGAGAGGGTAGGGGGGAATAGGTTATAGATAAAATTACTCTATGAAAATTAAAAAAAAAAGAATAAATAAATAAATAAAGGGGGGCTGGGGATTTAGCTCAGCAGCATAAAGCACCTGCCCGGCAAACGCGAGGTCATGAGTTCGATCCCCGGTACCAAAAATAAAAAAAATTACTCTATGAAAAAGTACACTAATAAAACTATATACCACAGGCGAATCTATACAATGGAATAGTTCTAAAGATAATTAACTACAATAATTGCCTTTCTACAAGATTGAGCTTGTGCATGCTAAGCAAGTACTCTGCCCAGCACCACGTTGCATCCTCAGTCCCAAGGTGGTACTTCTTTCTTTGCTGAGCTGATACTTTCGGAAGCTGAGTGACTGACATATGAGGATTTAGTATATTCTTTCTACTTTTAAGTTTGAAAATTTCCATTATGAAACACTAAAAATTTTTAGCAGAATGTAAATACAATTCATAAAAGACTTTTACTGTACAGCTTCTCTAGGATGCAGTACAAGATGGTTTCTCAAATATGGTAAGTATATGTATCTCATTGCAGTACTGAAGATTATGTTAAAAAATACATGTAAGACACCATCTGATATAGAGCCTGCTGTATAAAGAAAAAGTACCTTTCCTTTTCTTTGCATTTTTTGACTCTTTATTCTAATGGACCAGTGAGTAGTTAAAATAATAACTAGTTTTATATGGTAATTAAAATTATTTAGACTGGGATAGGGGTGTTGCTCAGCAACACAGGGCTTGCATAGCAAGTCTGATACCCACTTCCCACAAAAGAAAATGTTTGTTTTTGGTGCTGGAGAACACTCTTCTACTGAACTATACCCTCGGCCTCCGAAAAATATGTAGTCAGCAGACAGTAGATGAATAAATATATAATGGATTCAACAACTTTACAGATACCAATAACATTAAAGGCAGTCTTGAAATCCTAATTTATCACAACATTCTTATCACTATGAAACTAGCCTACTTTTCATATCAAAGCACATCATGCCATTCTACTCATGAATTTCTTTGCATGAGTACTCCAAATGGTTTAATTTTGTTTTTTCACTGGAGCTATACTATTCATTTAACATCTTCTGCGCCACCATCTTAGCTGTCTCTCCCATTTATCTGCTCAGACACACTGGAAAATTTCAACTATCTCTTAACTGCTGTAGATCTACTGTGCTTTGTACATGCTATTAAGGCAAGACTCTCCCTCACTACACTAAACTGCTGAAAAAATGCTCAGTCTCCATTAACCAAGTTTTAGGAAGTTGATCAGTCACTTCCCAAGTGATAAAGCACAAAGATGGGTAGGGTATAGCTGCAAAGAAAAAAAATACTCTGTTTATTCTTCTGATTTATTTCTAATCACATATTTATATTTTGAAATTTCAGACATTAAGGCAAAGTTTAAAGCAATAAAGCTAGACAGGGTGGTGCATGCCTGTAATCCCAGGACTTGGGAGGTTGAGACAAGGGAACTGCTATGAGTTCAAGGCCAGCCTGAACTACACAGCAAGACACTGTCTCAAAAAAAAAAAAAAAAAAAAAAAAAAAACAACTTTGAAGCAACATTACTTTGACAACAAAGTTTCCAGAAGGGCCAAAGATGTAGCTCAGAGGTACAATACTTGCCTAGCAGGCATGATGCACTGAGTTTAATCCCTAGTACTGCCAAAGGAAAAAAAAAATGTTGTGGAACACTGACTTGGTGTTCACTTTTAATACATGGATAAAGATGGTGCACACTGCACAAGAATATCATAAAAATTCGATGAACCAGGCATGGTAGTGCATGCCTGCAATTCTAGCATTTGGGGGAGGCTGAGGTAGGAGGACGGCGGTAAGTTCAAGGCTAGCTTGGGCTATACAGTGAATTTAAGGCCAGCCTGAACTACATAGTGAGACCCTGCCTCAAAAAACTAAAAATAAAATATTAAACAGATGATGGTGAAATTGCTATGTTAAAGCTCAGATGGGGACAGAACACACACCTACAATCTCAGCTACATGGAAGGGTGAGGCAAAAGGATCACAAGTTCAGACCAGCCTGGGCACCTTGGTGAGATCCTGTCTCAAAAAAGAAAAGGGGCTAAGGATGTAGGTTAGTTGAAGAGCAGTTGCCTAACATGTGCAAGGCCCTGGGTTCAATAATCCCCAGTATTAAAAAAGAAAAAGAAAAAAAAAAAAGAATTAGTAAAGACTACTTTTTGGGTTAACACAAAAATCTTTTCAAAGGGTTAAATCTGTTCTGATTTCACTTAATAGAGCCAGAGCAGACATGACTTACAGAATCTCAGAACTACCAAATGCTATAATTTTGTAGTACTGTTAGTGGCATGTTTATGCAGAGAAGAAAAAATATCACACTGAGGGGAGACTCTAGTGGCCTAGATTCAACTATGGAAATTCAGTAGGAGATCTAAATTTATTTCTTAGCAAACTCAGAAGTTATTAGAGAACACCCAAGTTCCCTCACTCACAATAACCAAAACTTGGGTAGGGGAATGGGAAAAAAAAGTTGTATCATCAGCAGGTGCAAATTCTCTATGATGAATATGATCATTATGTATGTCTAAAATGTACCAACAAAATCTAATTTAAAAAAAGAATAACCGAACTTTTCTTTCAGATTTTTATTAGTAGATGTTTACAGTACATAATGATTACATTTACCATGGGAAGTCGGTACATGTACATAACACATCTTAATTTTTTGTCATCTTCCACTCCCCTCTTTTCTCCTGCCCAAAACTTAATTCATACAGTGCTCAACAGTACAAACACTTAAGGTAGTTAAGCATATTACATTTTCATCAAGAAAACAAATTTAGCTGGGGGCATAGCTCAGTGAAAAAGATGTGCACCAAAAATGGAAATACAGGGGAAAGGGAAGCGGGAGGGGAGGAAAGAGAAAGGAAGGTAAAAGAAAAAAACTCTAACATCATCATACTTTGGTATTTGACTTCTTTGAAACTTGTGGAATTTGGTACTTAATACTTTTTTTTTTTTTTTGAAACAGGATCTCACTATTTAGGCCAGGTTGGCCTTGAACTCACTATGTAGCCCAGGCTGGCCTCCAACTTGCAGAGATCCTCCTGCCTCAGCCTCCTGAGTGCTGAGATTACAGACATGTACCACCATGCTCGGCTACTTAAAACATCTTGAAGCAAACATTTTGTCCTTTTCTCACAGCACAAGTTAGAACTTATTGGTATCAACAGCCTTATGACTCAAAATTCTTTCCAGCCAAAATATCTGTTTGGTATTCACTGTTCTTTGTACTGGTCACACCTCCCTGAACCAATTAATGATGAATACCAAGGTAATACCATATGCTTGAAACTAGGTGCTATGATCTGGGTAGAGTGAAAATTTTGGCAGCTGGGCCCTGGAGATACAGTATAAGTAGATTTCTAAGAAGCATTATTTAGTTCTCAATTCTGTAGTAAATTTCAAGAAAGCAGATGCTGCCCACACCACTGATGAGGACATACACCTGTTTAAATAAAATTCATGCATGTAGTACTCACATTCTTGGGTCTTAGATCTTCATGAACCTGCATTCATAGAACCTTTTCTGCCCTATGATTGGATGTGACTCTGGGCAGAAAAGTCATCTATCTTGTCTGTAATAAATACAGTTATAACTTGGAAAGTTCTTGGGAAACTTGATAAAAATTCTAGTAGAGTTACTTATTTCAAGCTCCCTCATACCAAACTGAGAACTTTATATACAGATTTAGGGATAGGAATCAAATAATTACTTTTACCGGTTTGTCATTAAAGGAAAATGTTCTTAGAACAGGAAGAAAAAGGCCAGAGTAGCTTTATCTAAGGACACTTTTTGGAAGAGTTCATTTTATCTCTGTCCAGTGTGGACCAGCTTTTTAGTGGGTAGCCACCAGGTAAGTCAGAAAGGGCATATTTCCAGGCAGAAAACAACTCAGGTTTTCCTGTGTAAAAGGCCAGTTCAGTGGTTTAATGAAAGTATAGTTTAACACAAACAGTAAATTTCTGTGGGGAGATATGGGTGAGAAAATACTAAGAGTTGAATGTGATAACACTGGCTGCCCCACTGAAAAGATCTTGGGGTGGTGTCGGCACTGGGACTAAACTGCATTCCTAGTAAGAACCCAACCACATGTTGAGTTGTATGCAGAAAACAATGTTTCTCTCATCAGAGCAATGTCCCTGCTATGGTTTATCCCTAGATGGATCCCTAAATTAGCTTCATGAGATCACAGATGGGACCTTCACAAGATGACTGGATTATAGGGACATAATAGCTGGCTTGCTTTTAGAAGGTGGGGCCTGTTAGAAGGACAGGTCACATGGGCATGACCTGAAAGGTTGTATCTCCCTTCATTGCTCCTCCCTTGATTCTCTCTGCTTCCTGGCCACCATAATGTGAGCAGCTTCTCCTCTGCTGTGACCCTCTCCCACAATGTCCTGCCTTGGAGCCAGCAGACTGTGGATTGTAAACATGAGCCAAAATAAACCTTTCCTCCTTTAAGTTGCAGGTGTCCGATAGTTTGCCCCAGCAATGATGGAAGGGACTAAGCCAGTCCTTTAATCCACACTGGAAGGTCAAGCCTTTGAGTCATAGAGAAAATCTGTACCAGCAGGAAGCAGGGTGATAAACTGGGACAAATGCTTCCTTATCTGTCCAGGCTGCCAAGCTGAGAAGCAAACCTGATGTTATATCACAATAACAAAATATTCATATGATTTAACATATCTTCTTTTTAAAAGTTTAGCATATCTTCTTTTTAAAAATTTAACTTTATCTTCTTTTTTAAAGTTCTGACTAGTCTATATTATTAACCTTATCTATAGAATTAAATTATGACTAAAACCTGTCTAAAGTTATCTAAAATTATTTGTAGTCTGGAGGTGAGGGGACAAGGATTCTTGGCTCAATTTCCTTCTTAGTCAATTAATAAACCAACCAATCAATGTAAAATTAGTACTTGTATCTCAGATGCCTACACTCAACCACTATCTTGACGAACAAAAAGAAGTAAAAGAAATGAACTTACCTTAAAAACTCAAGGTACAGGATACAAAATGAGTATCACAAAATCAGTAGCTTTTCTACATGCCAATAATGGAGTAGCTGAGAAAGAAATCAGGACCACTCACAATGGCTTACAAAGATGAAATCAGAAAACAAAACAACACCGCAAAACCTAGGGATAAACCTAATGAAGAAAGTGTAAGACCAGCCGGGTGTGGCGGCTCATGCCTGTAATCCCAGCACTCGGGAGGCTGAGACAGGCGGATCGTTGTGAGTTTGAGACCAGCCTGGGCTACAAAGTGAGCTCAAGGCCAGCCTGAATGGCATAGTGAGACCCTATCTCAAAAACAGGGCTGGGGATCTAGCTCAGCAGTCTAAGTGCCTGCCCGGCAAGCCCAAGGTCATGAGTTCAATCCCCGGTGCCGCCAAAAAAAAAAAAAAAGAAAGTGTAAGACCTCCACAATGAAAATTACAGAACACTGAAGAAAGAAATTGAAGAGACACTAGAGATGGAAAGACTTCCCACGTTTATGGATCAGCAGAATCAATACTATTAAATAGCCAAATTACCAAAAGCAATCTACAGGTTCAGTGCAATCTCCATCGAAATGATATTTTTCACAGAACTAGAAAAAAAATCTTAAAAATTCATATAAAAACACAAAAGATGAGTTCCTGTGCACTGACACATTTGCTTTGGCCCCAGATGGGAAGAGGAAGGAGGACAGAAGGAGCCTAGATAAACCAAGGGAAACCTCATGAATTATGCCCTGCAGATTCCGCTTTCTTTGCCACTAGTCTATCCTTGATCAGTGGGAAAGGTCTGACCCTACCAACTGTAAAAAAGGAATAGCTTATGTACTATTGCAACATGGCTTGGGTTCAACGTGTACTAGGAAATGGCAAGAGATGGGTATGGATGGCAATTTTTTTTTTTTTTTTTTTTGGAGACAAGGTCTCACTACATAGTTCAGGCTGGCCTCGAACTCACAGCGATCCTCCTGCCTCAGCCTTCCAAGTGCTGGGGTTACAGGCATGTATCACCATGCCTGACTGGGATGGTAATTTATTTATTTATTTATTTGTTATTTTAATGGGATGGCAATTTAAACTACTAGCATTTTTCAGCTAAATTCCTTCTGTTTAAAACATACAAGGGAGTGAAATCACTTATATTCAGGATTTTGTGACACTTTATCTCACAAAAAGCCTAAAAACTATCATATTTAGAGTGGCCTCTGAGGTAGACAGAGTTATCTTTGATGATCCTGTCCCCTAGATTCCCACCTGTCTCTAGCAGAGGATATGGGTGTCTCCCATTAATTCAACGGAAAACTTTATATGGGACACCAGACACCTATACCCCAAATGCTGGACATAGCATTTTCTATGTTCAACAACTAGAATCTGGAGGAAAGTCAAAAGAGAAACTAGAATTATAACTACTGCAATTGGCAATACTTTAAATTCATCCAAATCGTCTAAGAGAAAACCTGAGGATGATCAAGGACAGGACGTCTGGACACTGGGCATGTGACTACACAAAGTCACTGCCCGAGCTCTGTTCCAAGTGTGAGGCAGCCAATAAGGCTGACTTATGGCACTGCAAGTGTTGACTGTCTCTGCTCCCAGAGAAAGGCGAGGCCAGCCAAACCCTTGTTTCCTGCTCTGAGGAGGCCCAAGGGAACCCACAATGCCCCTGTCATGGACATCACCATTTCCTGTGAGGAGCTCTGGGCAACCCTGGACATCACGAGTTCAATTACTTCATTCTGTTTTAACTTCCTTCTCTGGAAAACCTTCCTCTAAATCTATAGTTATAGATGGGGTCTAGGGGACCCCTAGTTAGAAATTCTTTACTTTTGCTCTGATGTGTCACTTCAAAGGACAAATATTTAACCATGAGTTTCTAATTGTGCCGGAGTCCTACTCTCTTGCTGTAGGAAGAGAGTTACTAGCAAAATTGGGGAAAAAATCTCAAATTCTGACAAAGGCAAAAATGGATTATACTAGTTGGGAGTACACCAGGTCTCCCTTACCAAATTAGCCAACAGGTGGATCCTGCTACATGGTATGGTGCAATACCTGACTTAAAATCCTTCTTCCTCTACAAATCAGAAGAGAGGGGCCAGGCAAGGTGGTGCATGCTGTAATCTCTGCATTCAGGAGGCTGAGGCAGGAGAATTGCCGTGAGTTCAAGGCCAGTCTGGGCTATATAGCAAGTTCAAAGCCAGCATGCCTCAAAAAAGAGGAAAAGAAAAAGGAATTGCTTTGGGTGTCTTAACCCAAAGACCAGGACAAGAACTCTGCCTTAGTGGCATACTTCTCAAAAAGTTAGATGGAGTAGTTGCTGGATGGCCACCCAGCCTGTTGGACAGCAGCAACTACAGCTGTGCTAACAGAGGAAGCTGCAATACTACCTTTAGGACAGACACCAGAAATTCTGACTCCCCATCAGGTCAGAGCAGGTTTCTCAGCCAGTGAGCCACAACACCCCAAGGCAGTCGGAGAGCATGTAATTCCCCTTAGATAGGGTCTACAGCCCCTTCCAGCTGGAAGAAGTTATAGAAAACAGAGACTGCCCCTTCCTCAGTACCCCATAAAGAATTATGGGGATATGTCTTTCAGGGGGAAATGTGACAGCAGATCAGGGCACAGCAAAGTTGGCATGGAAAGTAGGTGTGACCTGTTAATTACAAAATTGCAGAACACATGTGCAGAACAGTTCCCAAAGCCTTGCATGCAGACTTCTCTTGAAGACTTGAGCACATTTTTGATAGGGTAGCCTACACCTGATGACTGACTGAAGAATGGGTGTTACAAAAAGGACAGTCACCACTGAATTTTTGCCACTGTTCACTCTTGCATGGTGTACACCCTCATGCGGTAGGGTGTGCTTCTTTTCCTACTTTTACTTGACTCAAACACCCTCTTCAGGGTTGGGGACTTAGCTCAGTGGCATTAGCGCCTGCCTGGCAAGCGCGAGGTCATGTGTGTTCAATCCCAGGTACCAAACAAACAAACAAACACATCCCCTCTGCAGAGCCTCTTTTCCTACCTCTAATGAAACTTTTTTTGTTGTCCTTTTTTTTGAGACAGGGTATTGCTGTGTAGTACTGGCTAGCTGTGAACTCACTATGTAGCCCAGGCTAGCCTTGATAATAAAACTTTGCTACTGTTAAAACAAAAGAAAACAAAACAAACAACACAACACAAAACACAAAAGATGCAGAATAGCCAAAGCAGTTCTAAACAAAAAGAGTGAGGCTGGATGCCATCAGAGTACCCAATTTCATAGTATACTACAAAGTCATAATAACAAACAGCATGAGCTTGGCAAAGTGGAACAACTATAAAATCAGTACTTAGGAACTGAGGCAGGAGGATCTGCAAGTTTGAGGCTAGCCTGGGGTATGTGGTGAGTTTAAGGCCAACCTAGACTACCCAGTGATGTTGTCTCAAAAAAATTTAAAAACCAGAACAAATCAGCATGCTAATGACACAAACATAGACACAAAGACTAGTAGAATAGAAACAAACCTACCCAACTACAGTCATCAAATCTTTTCTTTTTTCTTTTCTTTTATGAGATAGGGTCTTGCTATGTACTTCAGGCTGTCCTTGAACTCACTATCTAGCCCAGGCTGGCCTAAAACTTTCAGTGATCCTCCTGTCTCAGCCTCCGAAGTATTGGGATTATAGGAATGTACCACCATGCCCAGCCATCAATTCCTGACAAATGAACCAGAAAGATATGTTGGAGAAAAAATAGGCTCTTCAACAAATGGCACTGAGAAAATTGGGTATCAGTACATAGAAGACTAAAATGAGATCCTTGTCTTTCACTCTAAAAAAATTCATTCAGGGCCTAGTGTGGTGGCACACACCTGTAATCCCAGCATTCAGGAGGTCAAGGAAGGAGTGCAAACAAACAAACACTCTAACACCAATAACAACACAATCAATTTAAAATGGATGAAGGACATGGATACATGACCTCAAACTGCTGGCAAGAATATATTTTAAAACATTAAAAACAGGGCAACCCACTCAGGACCCCTTCTGTCTCTCTCTCAGACAGAAGCTTTCTCTCTCAATAAATATATCCTGCTTGTAAAAAACAAACAAACAAAAAACAAAACATTAAAACAAAAAACAACAACAAAAAAACCTCTCAGCAGGCATGGAGGCACAAGCCTGTAAACCCAGTATTTAAAAAGGCAGAAGAATTGCAGTGAGTTTGAGGCTAGCCTGTATTACATAGTGAGTTCAAGGCTTCACTACAGTGATAGCTGGTCTCAAAAACAACCAAACCAAAACAAAAAATTCTCAAGGGGACCTGGAGTGAACATTTTCTCTCATACCTGCCCCAAAGAATTACCTCATGCTTGACAATACTGGGTGGATTTCTCCCCTGTTCTAATTTACCCTTCGTAATAGGCAAAAACAATGTGATCATTAAAAAAAAAAAAATCAAGGGTGAGGATTTAGCTTAGCAGCAAAGCGCCTCCCTGGCACGAGGCAAGGTCCTGAATTCAATCCCCCGGTACCGGGGCGGGGGGAGAGTTTAACACACAGTAATGGGGAAGGAATTATCAAGAAATTTCTACAGCTAAGTCTATCTTGCAAAGCAGGAATGAGGCTTACACTCTGAATATAAATAGAAACTATTAATTAAAATTGTGTAGTTAAGTGAAAAAAGAGGGAAAGAACTTAAGTGATATAAATACCTTTGTTCCTTAGAAAATCTTCAGCGAAGCCCACATGTAAAAGTTCTTTGCTTGACTTCATTAGGAGGTCCCCCTAAAATAAGAAAATTCAGCAGTAAAGGAGGATTCACAGACACCTAAGCCAACAAATGTTAATTATTCTTTGAAAGACTTCCTTATGACTCCAGGAAATTTGCTAGTAGTCACAGGATTAGGAATGGGCGAAAACCTCAAATTTAAGTAAGTATAATTAATAAAAACTTTTTCTCTAGAATTTGAGTTTGGAGGAATCATTTTTCAAGGTCTGGATAACAAAAGAGGTTTAAAATGTCAACCTGCAGTCATAAAATCCTACAAATGCCTTCTTAATCAAGAAACAAATTGCTGCAATGTAATTTTGATTTTATCAGAAAATAAGAGCTATTTCGGTCTCTAACCATTGTAGGGATCAGAAATAAAAATTTCCCCGAACCTTCTTAGAAGAGTTATTATTTTTATCCCCTTTCACCAGAGAAGGGAGACTATTATCAGTGATAACCAGTGCATTTCTACAGGAGAAATTCAGAAAAATTGGATAGGGCAAGAGCAGAAAGTGCACACTGAGGCAACTGCCAGGGTGCCCCACAGGTGACATTTCCACAGGTTGAGTATTCTTTTTTTTTTCTTTTTTCTTTTTGAGACAGGGTCTCTCTATGCAGTTCAGGCTGGCCTTGGGCTCACTTTGTAACCCAGGCTGTTCTACTCACAATGATCCTCCTGCCTCAGCCCCCCCTCCCCAGTGCTGGGATTACAGATATGTGCCACCACACCCAGCCTTAGGTTGAGTATTCTGTATCTGAAATGCTTGGGACCAGGAATGGTTCACATTTCATTTTTATTTTTTTAATTTTGGAATATTCACATGTACATAATGAGATATCTTAGGAAAGGGACCCAAGCCTAAAAACAAAATTAATTTATTTCATATATACCTTAAATGTATGTATGCTTTTTTTTTTTTGGTACCAGGGATCGAACTCACGACCTTGCACTTGCCAGGTAAATCCCTAGCCAACATATGTAATTTTTAAAAATACTTTTAGTGCATCTACATTTTTACTCTGACCCATTACATGAGATCAGGTATGGAATTTTCTACTTGAGGTGTCATGTTATTACAAAGTTTTGAATTTTGAAGTATTCTGGATTTCAGATTTTCATATATACAATGTTGAACTGGTATCAAGTCTCCTGGTTGGGAGCCTCTGACCAACCAAAGATGGCTGCCTACACTAACTTTACCTCTAGGTCACCTGTTTTTTCCTTTTTTCTGGTACCGGGAATCAAACCCAGGACCTCACACTTACCAGTTAGATGCTGTGCCGAGCGATATCCCTGGCCCCTTCTTCCCTATCTTAAGGTTTAGGTCCCAGTCCCCCACACTGGTTTAACTGATTTGTCCAAGATTTTGATACACTCATCTAAAGCTGTAGATCACAGAATTTTGTAGCTACAATCTTATATAATTTTTAAAATTCCTATATTTGCTTAACCAAAAAAAAAAAACAACTAAACAAAATTCTGAGCTGGAATGCCAGGTGTGATGGCGCCCACCTGTAATCCCAGCACTCCTGGTGGCTGAGGCAGGAGGATAGCTGCGCATTCAAGACCAGCCTGTACTGCAGTGAGATGCTGTCTCAAAAAAAAAAAAAAAAATCTGTGTTGGAAACAGAACCTAAGGGAGAGGGAGAATATACAAGAAATGGCAACTACAGATAGAAATAAAACATTATCACTGGAATTGAGATATGAGAGCCAGAATAGACAAAAGAATATTCTTTCATTTCCTATTAGAACTTCAATGTGGAATACTTGTACAGGGCATAAACTTGAAAACAAGCATCTCCCAGAAAAGTTGCATGTAACACTACCATATTTAGCAAAAACAAACGAACAGTATGAATTCTAGCATGAAAGGCAGACTGTAAATGGGAGAAGAGGAAGTGCTTACTAACCACAGAAGATGAGATTATAAAGACCCCATTTGGCAACCATCACAGTAACAATCATCTCAAGTGACAATCATCGGGGTTTGTTAATAGTGGTTAAAAGTTCATTTACAGTCTCACAGTATCTCCTCATAAGATACTAATTTTAAATGGGAAAACAACTCACAATGGAGAAAACTGACAGCTCCCACTGAACCAGGTGATGTTCTTCCCTGAGATAAGATACCCCAAAGTCACATGCCTCTTTGATACGACTCACTAAAAAGAACCAATTTCTGTAGTTTTCCTGCTCCCAAATACATATACGGAATCTAATAACAAGGAGACATAAGATAAACCAAAATTCAGGGAAACTCTACAAAACAAATGGGCTGTACTTTTAAAAAATAGGGCAGGGGAACTGTGTATTCCAGATTAAAGCAAACTTAAAAAGACATGACAAGTGAATGAATGATTATCACAATCAAGTGATCCTGCATTTATCCTGGGCCAGAAAAGACAAACACATCTTTTCTTTTTCTACAAAAGAAAGCTACAGTACAACTGGCCAATTTCAATATGGTCTATAGATTAGATACCATACTTAGATCAGTACAAGTATTTCCTGATTCTGATTAATGTTATCATGGTCATGTAACAGAATGTTCTTGTTTGCTGGGAAATACACACTGAAGTATGTAAGCATCATATCTGTTACTATACTCTCAAACTGTTCAGGAAAAAGATTTAAATGTAGTAAAATGTCAGCATGTGAGGAATCTGCATGAAGGATACATGGGAATTCTTTGTATTATTTTTGCAACTTTTTTGTCTGCTTTTTTTAAGAGCTAAGAAAACATTTACTTGTAGTTATATCTGATTCTTCAAAATGATACTACTCTCTACTTTTCTAGTTCTAAGGCCAAATGTATGAGCTGTGAGAATAGAAGCTATTTAGAATAGTCTTTTAAATTAATAGTTCACAGGGGCTGGGGATTTAGCTCAGTGGTACAGCACCTGCCTGGCAAGCATGAGGTCATGAGTTTGATTTCCAGCACCAAAATAATTATTTATTTATTTACAGAAAAGATAGTGCTAAAGCGAAAGATGAGAGGAAGTCAGAGCTCTGTTCCAACCTCAGGACTTCCACGTATCACTATGGTGCTAAGAACAATTTTACATGTGGTTTTAAGAAAAAAGGAGTATCAGTTGGGCGTGGTGGCACACGTCTGTAATCTCAGCACTAGGCAAGCTGAGACAGGAGGATCGCTGGGAGTTTGAGGCCAGCCTGGGCTATATAGTGAGTTCAAGGTCAGCCTGAACTACAAAACAAGACCCTGTCTGAAAAAAAAAAAAGAAAAACAAAGAAGAAAAAGGAGATACCACATAAAATAACTTAGTAAGACACCTGTCAGGATAGGGTGATGATCTATGAGCAAAAACTTCTATCATTCGTTATCCTTTTCTGTGACAAAAGCCAATAGGTAGCCAAGTGTAGTGGCCTGTAATCCCAGCACTTGGGAGGCTGAGGCAGAAGGACTGAAAGTTCAAGGCTAAGCCTAGACTATATACTCAGATATTGTCTCAAAAACTAAAACAAAACAATACCTAAAGCGGAGAGGAATGTTAACAGGGCTGTCATTAGCAGATTCTGGTATGTTGCCTGGAGTAACTAGTATAAATTTTTCTGGAATGAAGTTTGGTCAGTGACATGCAGGTTCCTTCAGATTCTCAAAGTCCCCTGTGAACAAGTTACCCTTTCTGACTGTAGTCTCTAGAGGGGCTGCTGGGATTGCAGTGCTGCATACACTTACTGTTGCAGAGATGTTCCTAGCTATTCCCTAGTAGTGTGCCAGACCCATTCTCTTTGGTTAGGATTTTTCTTTTCCTTTTTTCATATTATTATTATTATTATTATTATTATTATTAATTTTTTGTCTTTTTGAGACAGGGTCTGGCTACCCAATTCAGGCTGGCCTTGAGCTCACTTTATAGCCCAGGCTGGTCTCGAACTCACAATGATCCTTCTGCCTCAGCCTCCCGAGTGCTGGGATTACAGGCGTGCGCCACCACACCTGGCACTTCATTTTATTATTAAAAAAAATTTTTTTTACTGGTATATGTTTGCAATAGAGTCTTACTACACAGTCTAAACTAGTCTCAAACTTGCTGTGTAGTCCAGACTGGCCTTGAACTAATTACCCTCTTGCCTCAACCTCCTGAATGCTGTGATTACAGGTTTTTGTTACAACTGCTGACTTTTGTTAGGATTTCTAACCAGAAAAAGGAGAAAAATAATGTAGGAATGAGTCGTTCCACTTGCTTTCTGCCTTAGTAAATGCTCTTAAAAGGTTCTTAGTCAATAAAAAACCAAGTTATCCTTTACAGGAAGGTTGGAGACCACAAGATTTGAGGTCTCAATAGGATCAGGAGCCAGGCGTGGTGGCTCACACAGACATTTCTTTATCTTTCTAGTGCATAGTCCTGAAATAAAGACAATCTTTTCCACATCCTGGCTAGTAACCTTCACATGCACCATAGTTTTCAATCTTTCTGCTACAACAACAGAGTTCAGAACTGATTATGTTCTTTCACAATTCAGTGTGACTCCTACAGCTGTCCCATCCACTGTACCTATTCTGACGCTTCTCTTTTTTTGGCCTTTCTTCTCCTCTCCCCCAAAAAGGGATCTTTCTGATCAAAGAACAAATGTAAAAAAAAAAAAGAACAAAAAAACCATTTTTTTTTTTTAGGAGACAGGATCTCAGTATGTGCTTCAGGCTGGCCTTGAACTCACTACGTAGCTCAGGCTAGTCTTGAAATCATGGCGATCCTCCTCAGCCTCCTAAAAGCTAGGATTATAGGCATGCACCACCATGCCTGGCCACAAATTATTATTAGATAAAAGTGTTTATACTTTTTTGACACAGTTATAAGGCAGGAAACAATTTTTGCTGTTGTTGTTGTTGGCTTATTTTTTTTTTTTTCAACAGACTGGTCTTTTTTTTTTTTTTTTTTGCGGCACCGGGGATTGAACTCACAACCTTGCGCTTGCCAGGCAGGCACTTAGGCCGCTGAGCTAGATCCCTGACCCTGGTGTTTTTGAGACAGAGTCTCACTATGCCGTTCAGGCTGGCCTTGAGCTCACTGTGTAGCCCAGGCTGGTCTCGAACTCACAATGACCCGCCTGTCTCGGCCTCCCGAGTGCTGGGATTACAGGCGTGAGCCACCACGCCCGGCTCAACAGACTGGTCTTGAACTCACTATGGAAACCATACTGAACTTGAATTTGACAACTTCCTGTCTTAGCCTCTAGAGTGCTAGGATTACAGATGTAGATAACTGGTTTCTTTTTCTTGGAGGTACTGGAGATTGAAACAAGGGGCACTCCACCACCAAACTAAATCCCCAGCCCTTTTTATTTTGATAAAAAAAAAAAAATCTTGTTAAGTTGCCTAAACTTATAATTCTGCCTCAGCATCCCTCAGTGTTGGGATTATATGTATGCACCACCATACCCAGCTCTGGCTTAGCATTAATGATTGACATACTTACTGTATAATTGAAATCTTCAATTAAATTTTTTGAGGCAATAGCAACTGAACTCAGGGCCTTGAGCATGCTCTGAAAATGTCCTATACTAAGCCATCCCTTCAGCCAAAAAAAAAATTTTTTTTTTTTGGTTTTTTTGAGACAAGGTCTTCCTATGCAGTTTAGGCTGGACTTGAACTCACAGTGATCCTCCTGCCTCAGCCTCCCAAGTGCTGGGACTACAGGTGTGTGCCACCAGGCCTAGTTATCATTCTAACTTCTTAAGAAGATCTTTAAAATATGTTAAGATCAGTCAGAAAAGTTCAAATACTGTATGATTTCACTTAGGTGAGTAGTTGCCTGAGGCAGAAGACACAATGAGGAGCTACTATTTAATGGGTTAAGTTTTAGTGTGGTTGGTACCTTTTTGTTGGAGACTGGGTCTTGCTATGTAGTCCAGGCTCACCTTGAACTCACTATATAGCCCAGGTAGGGCTCAATCCTGTTATTCTCTTGCCTCAGCC
This sequence comes from Cuniculus paca, assembly GCA_004365215.1. Classification (NCBI taxonomy): domain Eukaryota; kingdom Metazoa; phylum Chordata; class Mammalia; order Rodentia; family Cuniculidae; genus Cuniculus; species Cuniculus paca. The sequence continues at coordinate 395 of RJWT010022428.1, read as the reverse complement.
TCTTAAGGTCTTGGGAGGCTGAGGCAAGAGGATCACAAGTTTGAAGCCAGATGAACTATATAGTGAGACCCTATATAAAAAAAAAAAAAGTACTTCCCATACTGAGTTAAATTCTGTCTCCCTCTAGCAAGTATTTTTTTAAACTATTGTTATATTTTAATTTTAGAGTTTTAAATATTTGACTTAGAAATTTCTTCTGGACAAACAAAAATTTTGCAAATACTGTTCAAAAAATTTTCTGTAGGGTCTGGGCCTGGTGGCGCGTGCCTGTAATTCCAGCACTCAGGAGACTGAGGCAGGAGGATCGTTTTGAGTTTGAGACCAGGGAGGATCATTAAGAGTTCAAGACCAGCCTGGGCTACAAAGTGAGCTCAAGGCCAGTCTGAATGGCATAG
>RJWT010022427.1:0-17173 GCA_004365215.1 Cuniculus paca | reverse complement strand
AGAGAGACATATAATCTTTTATGTGTCCTTTAACATCTCAGTTTAACTTTGTATTTGATATTCAACCATATGGAATTTATTTTAGTATTTTTGGCCATATGGTGTTAAGAATCTAATTCTGATTTTTTTATAGATTATTACAAATAGTTGATTAGCTGTTTAAAATGAATATTAAATAGTTCAGATTTATTTTACTAATTTGACTTTTTAAATATTTCTTACATACCTTGCTTATGAATTTCCTGTTCTCTTCTCATATTCAAATAAAATGTTTTATTTTTCCACAAAAAGATATTACCAGTACATCTTAAAAAGAGTTTTAAGAGTAAGTTTCTCTAGAGTTCACACTGCAATAAAAATTTCAATACAATCTAACTTCAACTATTGATTCTTCTTATTTTAATTTCTCTTAAAATTTTAGCCTATATACACCTAGAGAAGAATAAAAGTAATGGAGAATTACCTACTGGCTCCTGACATTTAAAATCATTACATTCAAAATTCAGATAACTGAAATTCATAAGCAAATAATTTCATTGTACTATATATAAAGCTTAGCCAATACACTTAATTGGCTAAATTCTTGATAGAAAATCATGGGGTTGGAATACATTGTCTTTGATATAAGCTATTGCTACTACTATTCAAGTTATTGAAATCAATTTTATATCTACATGTGGAACATAATAGACCTGGAAAGTTCTGACAGAACTCCCTACTCCTCGTTGATCACTGATCACCCACTTAACCACTGATCTGTTTCTGTAACCTTGCTTCGTGCTGATTTCCAGTGAAGAACTGCCCCGTAGAGAAGAAACAACATGAAAGTAGAAACAAAACTTCTTTCGGGGCTCTCAGGAAGATGTGAGTCCCTAGCAGAGACACCAGCAAATTAAAGTTGCCCTTTTCTTCTTCTCTGTGTGCAAGTGATTTGTTGGGATTCCCGCTGTCTCCTGTCCAAATGTACGTTTCTTTCTTACCAAGTATTTGGAATATGATTCATATTTTATACTTAAACACTTCTTAACTTGGATGAGGCACACTTTATGTACTCGATAGCCACATGTCTTCCATATTGGTCAGAAGTTCTAGCCCACTCTGTGACCATCTCCTATTTCAAGTGTTAGTTGGATTTTACAAATGTCCACCTTGTCTTGTTTTAAATCATTTTTTGTGAACAGAGTAATTTTTCTCAATTAAATCTTCTGTAAGTAAAATCCTTCAGTGACCTCCCACTTTCCGCCAAGATTCTGAAGCTCCTGACATAATTTGATACTGCTTTGGTTACTTTTCTTTGTTGCTGAGACAAACACTTGACACCCAAAGTTAGTGAAGAAAAGGTTTATTTAGCTCACAGTTTCTGGAGATTTCAGTCCATAATCAGCTGGGTCCAAGGCACGGTGGCACGGCACAGGGACAGCACTTCAAGGCAGCAGCCAGAGCAAAAGAGCGGAAAACAAGCCTCTTCTCTACCCTCATATTATACCCAGGCCACCCCGCCCCCCTTCCCAGGGTGGGTGTAGCTCTCACAAAATGTCCTTGCCCTCCTTTGCACAGGATGAGGATATTTACAAAGCAAGAACCCTGGCTCCCTGCTGAGTTTCTCAGTTAAACTTCTAACCTTCTCAAGTTGACACAATGTATTAACCATAACAGATACCTTCTATGATCTGTCCCAATTTAGTCTCTACAATTTTTACAGTAAAGTTTTCACTTCACTCATAATTTTCAGATTTAGTATCTCTTACAGAAATCATCCTTCATATCCATTTCCACTTTTTTGCCCAAGAGCAAGTTAGGATTCCAAATGCACAGTCTTGCCACATACAGCCTGTTTTCTTCACAGCAGAAATTACTGGTGCTATTTTTTCCATAAGTAATTTTCCTATTGAAGACTATTAGTCTTTCTTGTCCATTTGTCTATCATGGTACCAAGAATGATGCTTAGTACTGAATATTTGTTGAATGTATGAATTTGACAATTTTAACTTTCATATTAAAAAAAGAGATAGACTTAGAAGGGACTTATTTTTTTACCTTAAGTACAAATCTACTCCATTTAAAAATAATCCTGTGTTAGCCAGAAGAAAAAAGAGAGGTCATAATTGATTAGGCTATCAACATTGCCTACCAGGATTTCTAATTTATCACTGGAATAGACTGCTAAACTACTTTGGCATAGATCAGCTTCAAGAAAGTCAGACAGAACTATCTGGAGGAAATTTGTGATGGGGAAATTTTGTTTTGTTTTCAGTTGGAAGATCAAAGGGAAAGAAATGTACACTATAATCAACATTAATAAATACTTTCCTGCATCACTTCATTTGTATCTCCCAATTTAAGACATCCTCATTAGTTTGATATTATCACACATTTTATGAAAGGGAACTAGAGGATCAAATAGGGTAAGAAAAGTACGGTAGAGCACACCTGCAAATCCCAGCACTTAACGAGGCCGAGGCAGGACAGCCACAAATTTGAGTCCTGACTAGGAAACTTAAAACCCCACCTCAAAATTTGGTAAGTGATGTGTTCAAAAGTGCTCAGCAATTAGATGTTAAGACTTGGAGAGGGTCACAGGTGTTTTAATTCCTAAACTCAAACCCTTTCCTTATACTGTGATCTTAGAGCATCAGTAGCATTCTGGGAACTTGTTAGAAAAGCTGACTTCCAGGCCTCACTCCAGACATACTGAATAAACTGGCAGTGCAGCCCAGCAGCCCCAGCATAACCAGGCCTCAGGTGACTCTGGTGCATATTAATGTTTAAGGACTACTGTGCTGTACTGTTTCCCACACTGCTACTCCTTAAAATGATCTTTTTTTTCCTGATTGTTATATGACTGGTAGAAAAAATAATAATGTCTTTTCCTTAAGGTCTTCTCTCTCAGTAGCTCTCCCTCTTCCTCTCCCTCTCTCTCTCTTTCATTCCAATGCATCATAAAAGTTAGAGTTGTTTTCACCCTATTTCTAGGTTCCAAAGGCTCTCCACTTTAATGATTCATTGTCAGACATGATTTGAAAGATTACATTCTTGGACCAAATAAGTGATTGTCAGTTACATCTCTATGCAGCCTGAGTTATATTTCTATGTGAATATACAAAATAAGCAGGGGAAAAAGCAGCATCACACAGAATTTATTTCTTTGTTCTTAATAATGAGTCATGCTAATACAGATCAGTTAATATACTGGCAATGTCTGTTTCTCCCAGTTTTGGGGATGCTGGTTTTCCCCATTAGTATCACCTGGTTACATACAGATTTTTGCTGCTTGTTGATTTTTCCCAGAGTTCTACAACAGCAGAGCTTACATTTTATGCACTGAATTCCCCCAATCACCACTTTTCCTTTTCAGAGTCTTGCTAAGTATTTCAGACTAGCCTTGACCTCACTACATAACCGAGGCTGGCTTCAAACTCTAGCAATCAACCTGCCTCAGCCCTCCAAATGCTCAGATCACAGCCATGTGCCACTATCTCCATTACAACTTCCTTTTAAAATTAACATTCACACAGGTATGAAGCTTTGGAATCACTTTGAAGTTAGGCCAAACATGAGAATAGCTCATGATCTTAAGGAAACTGCTTACTTCTCTTTAATTCAGTTCCTTATCTGTAAAATGGATATAACCCTGTGGTTTTGAAATTTGGGGCCACATTGGAATTATTAACATGGCCCCATAAAACAGAAAACAAAATTCCCAATAATTTGCATGTCTTAAAGGGTCCCAGATAATTGTAGATGCTGCTTGTCTTGAGATTTGATATCATTAGACGAGAAATGTAATACCATCTGTAAAGTGCCTAATTCAAAGTAACCATCCAATGAACATTAGATTACTTGTCCTCTACTTCTATTCCACATTTCATCAAAGGAAAGGAAATAGATAATAAAAATGAGTTAATGACATTGGATTTGAATGGAATTGAGCTAAATCCAATTATCTTTGGGCAAGACTTTCTGGAACCAAACCAAAGAGTTATTTCTGCGGAAATAAATTAAAAGAGATATTTTAGATAAGGGAACATTTAGAAGTACTAAAGATAGGACTTGGCGAAGACATCAGGCAAAGGGCAATCCTATATATTGTTAGCAGAAAAATAAAAATATATGTAATTTTAGAGGACAACTTAGTAGTACCCCTGAAATGTGAATGATACATTCACTTCAATCCAGTGATTTCAAGTCTAGAAATACAACTAAATGCACAATACAGTATATTTGCATAGAAGCTGTTAAATTCTAAAATGCAAGATATGTCATTTTTCCCATAAGTCAACTTGATTTACATTTCAAGTCCATTACACCAGGCAGTAAAAATAAATCTCATGCATTTCAGGATTTGTTCCTTGACATTTTTGTGTAGTTGCATCTGAGAACCAGGAGGACTGCACAGAGCAGAGGTGCTGGGTGTATGTATAGAATATTTGCCCTTATGTCTCACCCATTAATGCTGACATCTCCTGACTTGGCCATCATTCTGTCAGCACTTGATAGGTTTTCAATGCAGATTGCTGGTATTTTATTGCATGATTTTCTTTTTGCAGTCCCGTCCTTATCTCCTGCTGCTTCCATTGCCTTCATGCCAGCTGGGCTACCAGATAATAAGGAAGACTAAGGCTCTAGATCCTTAGATGCCACTATCAGATACTTAGGATCATTCTAGTGTTTCTGTGTCCTATAAATCCTGCCTAGGGTTCTAATAATTACATACATACTTAATTTAGTTCTACTAACACATCAATAAAGTTCGACAACCAACTTTGAAAGTGTCAAAGATTGCTATTTGAAATCTCGTATGTCTTTAGTTTTCACAAATACTGAAGAAAAGAAAATAACCATTTTGATGGTGATAAATCCTGCTTTCAAGAAAAGTCCCAGATGTAAGCCACTCCCTAATCAGTGACTCAGTGATTATAACTTAGCAACATGCAAGTCTGTGTTAACTATATATAGCTTTATTTTTGTATGCATTAAAATCAGCCTGTGATGGTCAAAATAGTTTTTTTTAATTTTCAAAATGATAGCAGCTGTGTATCCTTAATTTTGAGAATAATTTGGGGAGCTATGTACTTTCTGCCCCCAAAACAGAAATGACTTCACTGTTTAGAGCCAGAGAGAAATATGTTAAATCATTCAACCAATGCTTCTTGGAATAGACCTCTTTAAAGCATATTTCGATTGTGTAACTGTTCTGAACTAAACTTGGCTCACCAAGTTTCTGGATGTTACATAACTTCATAGAAAATACAAAAATAAGAAATAAAGATAGAATTAAATAGCAGACAATAACGTTGAGGCAATTCAACTTGCATTTTTTAAGCACCCATAATGTGCCAGATGTTGTGGATATAAATATAGATAGAACACAGCTCTTGTCTCTGAAATCTCAGACTAGGTGGGGACATAATCAAATAATAGATCAAAGTTCTATCCTGCAATGAATACAAACTACAGGATAATATAGCCTTATTCCTAGCTGAAGAAAACTTTCCTAGTGGAAGTAATATTTAATGTGGAGGAAAAGAAATAGAAGCATATTAAAGCACCAGAACAAAATTTACCAAGAGAAAGAAATACTATCCATTACATGTGAGATCTGTTGGAAGAAAGAATGTCTCGTTGATGTTAATGACTTTGTCTGATCCTTAATGTCTAGGAGAGTGCCTGATGCATGTGTTGAATGCATGAAAGCATGTTTTCAGGTAAAGGTGAGTGATTCTAAGTCGTTCTAACTGGCTAAAATACAAAAAGATTCAGGGTAACAGATAGCAGAGGCTAAAAAAGGTGGTAAAGACCAAATGTCAAAACAAATATCTTGTAAGGGATTAGGATGTTGTCCTGGTGACAGTGGGCAGTCATTAATAGCATTTGAATAGTCAGTGACAGAGGTAAATACATAGTAAGATGTTTATTTTTTCCCCAAGAACTTGAACTAGAGCTTATAAGTGAGGACTAATATGAAGTACCTCATGGTATAAAGAGAACATTCAATTGTTCAAGCTACTTTGACTTTCCCTGGAGCACACACACACACATGCTGTAACACACACATGTAGCGAGCCACAACACTAGGAAAGTGAGAGTGTGACTGTATTGTGTGAGTTAAGGTGAAATGATCTCTCACTTGCCCAAGATTCTCAGACAACCCTCTAAGCTCTGTTTCCTAATTCTGGCGCTAAGTTTGCAGAGATCTATGGAAATCAACTGGCTCTATTCTGTTTTCTGTGAGGGCCACAAGACTTCGGGCAAAGTTCCTCCCCCTTCTCTAACTTTTCTTCACAAGAAAGTCATAGAACCATTACTTATGTTAGGCAAACAATAGCAATAATCCTCTTGCCTTCTACTTTTCTAGGCTCAGTGTTTCTAGGTCTCTGTTTGGCCAAAGAGCCACTTTTGAGGCTTTCCCATCAAACTTTCCCAATGATCACATTCTCTACCTTTTGATGGAATGGGACTCATAGATTCTGCAGCTGATTAACCATCCAGACAAGGACAGAAACAAAATATATAGCTTCACATTTTGTGGGGATGTCTAACTCCTTATTTGCCAACCCTAACACCTAAACCTCACTTGGCTTGAGAATGGGTCAAATGGGTGAAGACACAGAAGAAAGACCATAAAGATGACCTGGGGGATTATATTGTTTGGGATTTGAATCAAAGTAGTTGGGATTTGAGTAGGAATAGGTTCCCACCTCCTAGTTTAAGGTGTTGTCTGGTAAAATGGTTGGCTGCTTCCTTCAGAATGTGAGGTTAATCAGTATACTTCTTGTCCTCATCTGTAGGCCCTAAAGGTCAATTTCAAGGCAACAGGAAACATTAAGCTTGATAGTCAATATTCAACACTGGTGTCTAGAATAAAGAACATACGCCACATATGCATGCAAATTTTCTAGTAGCCACATTAAGAAAAGTAAGATGAAATAAATTTAAAAATATATTTAAGTTCAGTGTAGCTGAATATATTTTAACAAGTGAACAACACCCCCCACCTCACCTTTTGTTAACCCCTGGTAAGCGCTGTTCTACTCTCTAACAATCAGTTCTTAATTATTTTAAGTAATATGTTTCAGAATAATTCTAAAAGAATAGCAACTAACTTATTTGAATATAAAATAGAATACTTCCAGCTCACCACATAATTTCTGTCATCTTAATCAAATCTATAAGGATATGATTACACTGCACTTTTATTCTCAAGTTTTCGATAGGACTTCCTCGTAAAACTCTTTAGAAATAGGCTACATCGTCAGCTTTATCTTTAGCCTTATCTTCCTCTTCAAATTGAAGCTCAATTTTCTTGAGATTGTCTTTAGAACATTAAATTATAGAACAAGTGAAGGAACATTTTAAACTTGGAAGGAATCTTGTGGTTTTTCTAAACTAATCCTGAATAAGGCAAATAGAAAGACAAGTACTTGTCACAATACTGTAAAAAGAACACAAATTTTGTAATCAAAAGACCTAGGTTAGCACTTTAGTTCCAACACCTAACTTGTGGATCTTTGATATAGAAATGGAGTTAAAAGTAATTAATGCTTAAGAATTTTAAATGTGGTATAGTTTTCCATTATATGAGGAACCCAGCATGTAAATGATTTAAAGAGCCGAATAAAAGATAGATAATAGGAATCAGGGAAGCAGACCTTTGGGAGATGAACAGAATGGAGGAAGAGTGGAAGGGGAAAGAGAAGCAAAAACGATTAGAATGTGATGGGTACACATATCAACTTCCTGTAATGTATTTGTTATGTATGGTAAACATGAACTAACAAAATCAAATTTAAGAAAAAAGGAAGTAGGAAGTATAATGCACTATTTGTTTAAAATGAGGGGGAGTGTTTTAAGGCGAACTAATGTAGTGTGTCTGTTTGTTGGGAACTACAAATTTGCAATATCTAACTTTGCATACTTCTCTAAGGGATAAACGGAAATTTGGGATTATCGCTATCATCCTTTTGAGATTTCCTATTAACTCTTTAAGGCTAGGCCATCCCCTACCACCCACTAAGACTAAACTAAAACCACTAAGTTTAAAAAACATCCCAGAGCAAGATCTTTCATAGCATAAGATCATCTTTGCCCCCTTGAGTCATTCAAATTACCGAAATCTCCAAGTCTTCTGCAGAATTTGAATTTTCCATAACCCCTCCGAGCACTGTATACACCAATAAATATTGGCTATCTTGGAGTGTCTATATCTCTACCCATCCTGAGGCATTGAACTTCCAGTCCCTCTTTGTGTATTACTAAATTCCTCTCTGTTTTTTATTTCATCCTTTTGCTGTACCCCTCATACAGGCAGTTGGGAATCTTGGCCAGGTCCCCAATATCTGATACTGTAATAATTGTCTTCATTTTAAAAAGAACAATTAATATCTGAACTGAATTTAAATGTTTGATTACATTGAATGCTTCAATAGTTTTAAAAAGTACCTATTAAAATAAAAATTTCAAGCCCGGCATGGTGGCTCACGCCTGTAATCCCAGGACTCGGGAGGCTGAGACTGGCGGATCGTTGTGAGTTCGAGACCAGCCTGGGCTACAAAGTGAGCTCAAGGCCAACCTGAATGGCATAGTGAGACTCTGTCTCAAAAATACAAAGGCTGGGGATCTAGCTCAGTGGCCTAAGCGCCTGCCTGGCAAGCACAAGGTCATGAGTTCAATCCCTGGTGCCGCAAATAAAATAAAATAAAATAAAATAAAATAAAATAAAATCTTCAATAGCATGTGAACTCCTTTAATAATTTTATGTTTACCAGAGCCTAGAATAATGCCCAAAACATAGGTGCTGTACAAATATTTTATGGATAATTCCACCTAATGTAGCATAGCTTTGAAGAAATAAAACATTTAGCATGAAAATAGTACTAAATATAATTCAATTTTAAATAATTGATGTTATATTAGTATTACTGATGACATTAAAATGTTTTGATTTTGAAGAGCAAGAAGATTACTTTAGGATTCCATTTTTATAGACTGAGAGAAATGGAGTTTATTTTACTTTAACTTCTACTTAAAATTTTCTAAAACAAGGATATGTTATATATTTGCTCAGCAACTTTGGCTTGTTATTAATTAACTATTTTCCTTGTGATCATGGCAGAAGACCAAGAAATATAGTTTAATTATGGGTAACAAAATTTTGGCAGTTAACTATCAAGTCAATTCACTCATTAATTTATCCAGCCACCCATCTATTCATAATGGTTCTGCGCTGCAAGTTGGCAGAATGGATGAACCAAGAAGTATGTGACGTTTAGTGCTTCATTAAAATCTTCCTGTATAATATTTATTAGATATCTGCAGGGTGCTGACCAGTCTAAAGAATACAGATGAGACCACAGCTTTCACCTTCAGATACTAAGCCATAAGGACCTTGCAAAGGTTGTGTGGAATGCAATGCACTTGCCAAACCAAAAATTGAATTAAAAAAGTAATGACAGCTATTTTAGTCTATCTTTTTGATCTTGAGTCTTTCTTGTTCATTCTGAAGGAATAAATCTGAAATAGAGTAGACAGAGCATATCCAGCCTGTACCAGGCCATTGAAAACAGACCTATCCATCTGCAAAGCACTATATTAAACTGCCTTTCCAGAAAGAAAGTTTGATTTGTGTTTCAAGAGATAATAAATTTCATCAAGTTAAAAAAGTTGTGATACAAAGTTCAAAGAAAAGTTATTCGAGATATTCACTTCTGTTTAATTAAACCAGTGACCTGAATCAGGAAATAATATTTCGTTTTCAGTTTTAAAAACAGCAAACAGCACAGTTTCTAAGTAATCAGAAAGTAAGGTCATACTAAAAGGTTAATCTCTCCAAACCATATAGGAAGAGACTGGGAGCAGCAACTATTGAAATATTGACTCTGGCAGCTACTTTCTAAGCTACAACCACAATTATAATAGGAATCTCAACTTCCCTGTAAGTCATAAGGAACCATTGCTAGCTTTGGTCACAAGTTAATCTGCAACTGTGGCATCCAGAATAGCTTTTGGCCATTGAAATGATGCTAGTCCAAACTGCTACGTGCTGCAAGTGTAAAAGACACGCTAGATTTTGAAGACATCATATGCATATGATAAAACAATTTAAATCGGTTATATTAGATAGCCTCCCATCCCCCTGAAGCCTTTACAACTAAATGCCCTCACACTTCTCTTGAACACCCATTAAAGTCATAATGGTGGTAGAGAGGGCAGGTAACGTGGGAGGCAAGGAAGAGGCAGGGTGAGACAATCTCTACAACAATCAGACTTTATCCAAATATTTAGAAAACGATTTGTTTCAGAAGTTCTGGGGGAAAAAGTCTATTCTCGCTGCCTCATTTAAGTAAAGATTAGCTTCTAATATAAATTTGTCTTTCAATTTCACATCACGACTTTTAGAAAATTAATCAAACCTCGTGCCTCTAACCCCCTCATGCTTTGCTGTGTGCTTCTCGGGTCAAGGCAGAAGAGAGGATTGCTGCCCTCCCTCCCCTCTCTTGGCCCTGTTTCTCAGGTCTGCTCTACACTCATAACAACTTCCTAAATGCTGGCTTCCTGAGGAAGCTGCTGGTATCTCAGAATCAAAATGGCTTCCATATCCCTTCCAGAACTACTTCTGTCCTTCAATTCTATACATTTCAATAATTTTTGTTAAATAGAATCTTTTGCCACGTTATTTCTCAAATTTACAAAAATGAGTATCATCTTACCTATTCTCAGTTTACTCATTAAATAGTAAAGAATTGGTGTGGAAGAGAAAACATGAAGTTAATTACTGTGATAGAGACGTGGAGAGTCTCAAGGAAGTATTGAAAAAGGGTCTCTGTGCCAGACTGGAGAGATTTTTCCTGCTAAGCACGGTGCCAAGAGAATATGAGAGATGAAGAATTTCCTCAGGGAGGTTGTGGGGTGAAAATGAATCACTCTGCTCCTTTCTGGAATTACACCCTTCACAAAGCTCATCCTAACACACTCCATGTGATCCACACCTCCCGTTCTAGACAGCCACTTCTCCAAGTCAAGGTCCATGTTTGACATTGATTTCTTTCTTGTTCAGGATCAAGAAATTCTCAGACAAGCTGTCCCACAGGTGATGTGAGAGTAAGACACGTACAAGAGACACACAAGAGACAAAACAACCTGTATCTTATACCAGAAACACATCCTGTAAGACTTGAAAGTTTTTTTTATATCAAAGTACATATATGCATTTAAAGTCTTTTAAGGAACAGCTGAGAAACTGCCACTTTTCATTTGCTTACTAAAGTCAAGGCTGTGCAACAGTACTAAAGGATTGTTTTCTTTTTCTTCAATGCATGTATTTGTCAAATCTCCCACAGACCATTGAATACTGGATGATGTTAAAGAGAATAACTTTTCGTACCATACATCAAAATGATAACATCGAAAACTGAAGCAAAAACAAGACACTCTTAACCTAAAGAAATTCATTCAATTGTAGCTTCTTTCAGCCTTGTCTCTCTTCTGCCTTCTGCCTGCCATGAACTGTTTCTTCTTGGTAATACCTCTGCCCTGCCACCCTGCCTTGGAGGCAGCCAACCATAAACTGAAACTTCTGTGACCCGTCAGCCAAATAAATCTTTTCTCCTTTAACTGAGTATTGGTATTGTGTCTCAGCAACAAAGAAAAATAACTCAGACACATTTCAAATCCCAGGTTTTCTCATGTGTAATATGACTCTCCCGTTGTGCCTTGTGTAAGAAAACCTGATGACAAATTAAAACTAGAAGAAAAAAAGTATACTTACAATTAGAAGTGCTGGGAAAGGCATTTAGTAGTTTATTTGTATACAGTGCTGACTGATCACTAATTGTTTTATTACCACACTCACCTTCACTAACAAACCTGCCTTTCTTTATGTGGAATGTCCAAGTAATAGATTTTCCATGTAGGCTTAGACTCTGACTGATAGCAATAGCTTCTTTCTTCATGGACCCTCAAATATGGCAGCTAGACCATAAAATATTATTCACTTTTCTCTCTTTTATGGATGTTAATCTAAACTGTAAACTCTGAGAGAGGCCATGATTTTTTATTTACCCCACAGACATTAAACTGAAATTAGTTAAACAGAACACCTGACTTATTTTCTCAGGAGCATTGTAAGACAAGATGAATACCTTATAGAATTTGAAAATATCACCTTAAAAAGTGTAAAATTGTATTTTGGGACTTAGGAATAGCTCAGTGGTAAGATCACTTGTCTAGCATGTCTGAGACCCTGGTTTCAAGTTCAAACCCACCTGTGAGCAGGCACTCATACACATACCCCAGATTTAAAAAGATACTTTTTGGGAACTTTAAGAAAAAATAATCTCACAAAGCTTTGTTATATTTTAAGTGCTTGACAATCTTCAAAATAAGAATGAAATAGTCATCAACCTACACTTCATCAGAAACAAAATGATTAAAACATTTTCTGCTAATATGGAAATCATGTCCAACAAACATAATAGAGTGTGTCTAAATCAAATATAGGAACATAAGACAATAAAAACAAAAATGTGCCTTCCTGAGTAGTTAATTTCAGCTTTTGTGGTAAATCTTGTTTTGCTTACAAAAGATCACTTCTTTTAGAAGAAAGAGAATGAATACTTATATATCTGTTAGGTCATTTTTTTGTAGGAAATAAAAATTCTGAATGTAAGCCTCCTAGTGAATTTAAAATATGAGGCTATGACATTTTCTGAGATGAGGGTAAACTAGTTCAGGGCTCCAAAAAGGAAGAATTAGGCAGAAACAATCCCTTCACTGTCCATTCAGTTGGCATTTGCATTACATTCTTCAAACAGCAGAGCCCCCAGAGAGAAACTTGGAATCAGATTCCTGGCTACAGGCATGGATGAAATAAACTAAGTTTTCCAACAACAATTCTCAAGTCATCTGCACAAATTTTAAAGAGTTTTCCAAGCACTGAACCTGAGAAAAAGGTAGATACTCAGCAAAAGCCCTGGCCACTCAAAAATTTCAGTTCTAAAATATTTTCCAATCCTTTTCTGGCCTAATTCTGACTTGGACAGAAAGGAATGAGCCATTGGATAGGGCAGCACTTCGCAAATTTGAGGGTGTACACCAATCACCCTGGCATCCTGTCTGCCAGGAAATGCTGATGCTAATGGGTTTAAGACTGAGCAGCAAGCTCCTGGAGTGTCAGGAGCTGGTGTATTGAAATTATGGAGCCCCAAAGTATCGGCAAAACCCTGTGCGTCCTTGAAAGACCTTAAACCAGTGAAAGCATCCTATGTGAGCAGCCTCTGATTAGGAGGGAGTAGAGGAAGGCTTCAGGCCACAACGAGAGTTCTGTCCTGATGGTGGGAACCTGACACATGCTTGGGCTACATCTGATGCAAATCACACTCAAGAAGGAGGTGACTTCATGTCTTCCGTGGCTGGATGCCTAGGAGTACAGGAGGACAGCTCAGACCATAGAGCTCACCTTCCTACCTTTTTGATAGAGCATCATGACCTACAAAGACTGTTTTGTCACCTTGCCTCCCCACTCCTTCTCAGCTCCCCAGCACACATTGTGTTCCTTCTATCCTTGGAGAGGATCAGGTCAATACCCAGACAGTTACTCCAGTTCACCACTGCATTATCGGCATGGCTTCCCATAGGTCATCCTGGGCTCTGGACAATGTGGCAGCCTCTGATCTGCAGTCTTTGCCTATTACTGCCCTTCTTTTTCATGGCCCTGCCCCTACCTTTGTGCAAGTTGGAAAAAGGCCACCTTCTTTGTGGAGAAATGGGACAAACCAAGTCATAATTTAGCCAGTGGGTAGGGCTGAATCAAAGGGCATCCTGACCTTGAGTGGGCATTGGGCAAAGCACAACCTATACCACTCATGCTACTCCCTGGAAACAGTCACCTCCTTGCTGAGAAATGCGGGGGCTGAAGCTCCACCTTTGGATTAGGCCACTTCTCACAAGTTCTGACCTAGTCACCTGCAAGGTTTGCAGGCAGCTTTGAAGAGAATAGGAAGAAGGCTGAAGCTCCTGCGTACTCATGATCAGCCAGTGTGGACTGATGCCCCAATTGTTTCTGCACTTGACTAAGACCCCTCTTCTGCGTTTCCAGCTGGGCTTCTGTGTTATGGGCAACACAGGGTGAGAACAGTCTAAATAAGGTTCCTGCCAGTGACATGGAAAGGGTCAAAAATAGGCCTGAATCCTTGGCAGGCCTCTCCATGATTTCTCTGTAGCCTGACATTAAATATCCTAGATAAATAAGAAGTCTATTAAAATAGCTCAGCTCTGGGAACAAAATTTGGTCCTCTTCTTGTTCCTTAAAGTTGGATTTTTGATGCTTCAATTTCAGGCTTTCTTTGTTTACGTAAACATTTTCAAAGCCAAAAAATTTTACCGACTTTAAAATGATCATAAAATTAATTGTAAGCTACTTTACCATTTACGGCTCATTTCTACTCTGATCTGGTTGGTGCTGGTTCTTTAGGAGAGACGTGGTGTTCATTTGTGACTTCGTTGTTGCTTCCTAATTTTACTGGGTTAACTTGAGAATGCGGCCTCCATAGCTTCATTTGAGATGCAGTGCATTATTCACAGTTGCAAATGGCTTGGTGATATAAGCGAATGATGTATATTCTGTCAGTAGGATACAAATGTTTAAAAAATATATATGTGTGTTTATAAATTTTTGAAGAGGAGTCCACTGATCTTATTTTTAATGCATTGCATCTTTGCTTGATTAAATTATCTTTATAGTTCTGGAGGATTATGTTTTATATACATCCGATGCTGTGTGCCTAGAGAATGAAGATATAAACTTTTCTTTGGACAATAGCTTTTAAAATACATTCTTGTAAGCTTTTTTTCATTCATGCATGTATTGTATGATATGTTCATAACTTCCTTCCTCCTTACTTTTTTATTTGCATTTGCCTTTACAATTCTGCACATCTTTTTTGACCTCTGTTTTTGCTTAATTTTAGGTGTGTTTTTTATAGATAGTACATAACTGTATTTTTTAAAAATCGAATTTGATAGTCTATTGGTTCTTTGGAAATTATTGCAAGCATTAACAATCTAGTTTTATTCTTATTTATATTTATTATTTATTACTTTTTTCTATTTTTGCATCTTCTATACTTGTGTCAATCATATTATGCCTTCTGATAGTCCTGTTAATTTTTCTTGGATCACTTACTCTCACTTTCAAAAGAGTATTATTTTAGGACTCCTCACAAAATAGGCATTAACTATAACCTTACTATTCTAAGAATCATATATAATCTATAACCACTGCTTTTTATTTGTCCATTCCTCCTGTCCTGTGGAAGAGATACTTCCTCTGGCATTGCTCTTGCAGCTTGAGTAAATTCTTCACCTTCCCCAAAAACTCATACTCGGCTTTTAGAGCACGTTTCACATTTTCGGTGTTCATAGCCTGGCTAACTTTTCTGAGACAATCTTTTCTTCTATTTAAGAATAAGTACTTAACATTCCCATTTATTCATCATTATCATTTTGTCTACTTATCTTTATATTTTAAATCCATAGCATCTTGTGGTTCAGCACTTGGAAATCGTATAATTTACTAAGTAAACAAATTAAAGTTAGAACATCAGATTGCCTTTTTATGCTCTTGATTGTGATATCCTTTCACGTTGATAGTCCAAGTAGTGAGATAAGCAAGATTTTATTCATTATAGCCACCCATCATTGTTTTTCCAAAATGAAAATCATGGCTGCCCTTTTAACTAACAGTTAAACTTTAGTATATATAATATTTTATATTATAAAACTCTATAATATTTTATATTATAAATATATTTTTAATTTATTCATCTATTACTGGGATTGAACTCAAGTGCTCATGTATACTAGGCAGGCACTCTATCCCTGTGCTATATTTTGAGCCTGGATACCCTTTTCTGCTTAAGTAACCTGTAGCTCACCCAGAAGTCACTTGGGAATTCATCAAACTTGGCAGAATAAAATCCTCAGAGATCTGGGGTTGTGTAGGTGTCCACACTTCCTATGGGAGCTGATATTAAACATTTCATGTACACCATATATTTTAAGAATTCACTTTTGTACTGAATGTACAATTGTGAAATATTCAGAAAATAGCTAAACCATTATTTCCTGATGACCTCCTACTTGTTAAAGCAGAAACTATGAAGTAGCTCAAAGGAACCATTGAGCAATTTGTAACTATTATGCTCCATAATCTGTCCTATCTACATTACATATGAAAGGAGGCGGACAAATATAAATTTAAATTGAATTTTTTGGAGGAGATTAAAGAATGTCCCCAAGACATATTAAATGCACAAACTGAAAATTGATGTAAGTCAAGGGTCCTATATAGACTACAGGATCTCAGCAGTTTGTAGATGTTTCTGTCTTCTTTTTCTATTTTCCTAAACTTCTACAGAAGGATTTTCTGGGAGAAATAATGAGATAGATACATTTTAGTGATGCTAAAAGTATGTAGAAACAAATGATCTTCACCATGTTAAGAGTGGAAATTCATACAGACTTTCTGGGAAACAATTTAAATACATGCACTTGGTTTTTGAAAAAGTACGTTCATATACTTTCAAAAACAGAATTTATTTAAAATTTATCTTAAGGAAATATTTTGGTAATTGTGAAAAAATGTATATATGCTAGGCTCATTAATTATTCCCAATACAAGAGAAATGGAAAAAATTCCATAAACATATACTAAAATCTTTGTTAATTTACTATACTTCTATGTACTCAGTAATTAAAGTAGTCACGTAGATCTCTATATATTGATATTGAATAATACCTACAATATACTAATTGAAGAAGCATAAATGTACAGAGAGGAAGGCCAGAATTTTTCCTTATGTGTCTATCTTTTCTTCTCTTTTTAAAAATTATCTTTGACTCTAAATAGTTCTTATGTCAGAATAAGTACTTAAATTTTAAATATATTCATCATTATTTATCCATTAATTTTGTCTTTATATTTTATATTCTTAGCATCTCTGGTTGTGGGGGAAGAATTCTCTAAACTTGTTAAATCATAAGCTCTGCATCCCACTTTTTATAACAGGAAGTCTTCTTTCCCCTTCCTGATAATCACAACTCCTACCTAGGTCTAAAACATCCTCCTCCTCCCTGAAGGCCAGGAGACAACTGTCGGTAATCAATGCTTGAAGGAACT
>RJWT010022426.1:0-11218 GCA_004365215.1 Cuniculus paca | reverse complement strand
TACCTCATCACAACCAGATGTGTTCCAGAGTCTTGAATATTACAGTGTCTCAGCTGATATCAAGCCTGGCAAATAATTCCTTTTTCTGTGAATCATTAAAAACATAAGTTACAAACCTTACTTGAACTTTCCCACAGTTGATACATTTGGGAAGACCTAGGAAAGAAATTTTGCAAATGAGAGAAATGAATCCATAAAATGATGTTCGAGTGAGGGAGATGCATGAATATCTTTTTTTTAATTTTAAAGAAAAAAAAAGTAAAAATAAGGATACAAAAATCTCAAAACAAGACAGGAGAGTAACAATGGTTAATGTTGTGTATTGTTATCTTCAAAATAGTTGCTCATATTACAAGATATAGGCACGAAAAATTGATGAAACAATATAAACACAAACCTTTCTTTTCAATGAACTAATATACATTGGTAGCATTATTGTCTTAACTATATTTCTTCTTTTCTCCTTTCCCCCATCCCAGTTTCTCTTTCCTTTTGAACCACTTCTTCCCATTTCACAGTATCTATTGTACATTTTGGATCTCATTTACTCTTTCAGCTTTTTACACTAGGAGACAGTACGATATTTACACATGTACACGTGTATCTGATTTATTTCACTTATGAGTATGGTCTTAAGTTGCTTTATATCTTTTCCAAAGAAGATTTTGTGAAATTCAAAAAAGCAGAAGAAAAATTAACATAGAAGTGAAGATGTAATAAAAGCTTATGACCTCAGCCCTTCAATTTCCTTTACTGTTAAAATAAAAAGAAAAATTAAGTGAACTTGATGAATTTTGTGATGTTTTTCAAACTAGAAATGTTGATGGTACTATGAATGAAATGGACTTAATGAGATCAGCCATATTAGGAAGTCATTGCAGGGTGAACCAGTGGGAACTAAGAGGACAGGAACTCCACTGGACAGGGCCGCTGTGGGCATCGAGCACGGCAGCCTTGGTTGCCAGGCTCCTATTAATTCCTTTGACAGCAAGATGATGCGATGTCTGCTACGGTGGTGGCAAATCTATGGCATCCTTGCCGTAGCAGGCACACAGAGCTCTCTCTGAGGGTACTTGAGCCAAGTCTCCCTAGTATCGCCCCAGCAACTGAGCATTCAGGTTTAATTTCAGTGTTGGTGCTTTGTGATAAATAAGTGGGTTTTGGGTTGCAGTCCAGGTTTTGGGTTCAGTTTCTAAAAGGTTTGCCATGACTGCTACAGAGCATGCCATACATCCCAGGCAGTTGCTCAGCACCCAGATGACCAGACACAAATGATCAGACAGGAAAGTATAGAGGCACATAAGTTCCTAAGAAGCCAAAGCTCTCTGCTCTGCATAGCAAATCAGTTCCTGTGACGCACATGGAGCACAGCCTCCTCCACAGTGTGTGTTAGCTTCTGTATGTTTCCTTTCTTTAAAATGTCAATTTGCAGCTTACAACACTGGATTATTAAGGGGTAAAATACAGTATTTAACTGTGAATCTCAAATAGCCACAAGGCAAGTAATTTTTGAGAAAGATGGGGAAATTCAGCTTTCACAGACCTCAGCATCGACAAAACATTGATAGAAGACAATTTAAAAGATACATTGACACTTGACCACACTTGGGGTTTTTAAAATCTACCTTTCCACTAGATCAAACCACCACAGAAAGAAATTTCTAAAAAAGTTTATGTTTTCTTAAGTTGTTGTACGAAAAAGACAGATTATAAATAAATGAATACAAAAGCATAAAAGAAACAGTGAGATGGGTTGGTATTTCTCAGGTCTCCTCAAATCATGCTGAGAATTCGCAAAGATGAGCTCCTCTGGCTTATTTAACAATTACTAAGTATTAGCCTGTGTGCTGCATTAGAAAAATATCATACTCTGTCACCCTCTTACATTCTATATTGTTCAACCTACCCCACTGACCTGTTGTCATAGAATTGATTCTCTACAATTTTACTTTGCTGTGGTGCTATAAACACAAAATTAGGGTCTTTACATTCAGTGAGACTATACATTCCAGTTTGCCTGAGACAAGCTGGGGTTAGGCCTGTGGACCCAGCATTATAACTAGTAACACTTTTTTAGGGCACATTTAACAGGGAAAGAGAAAATGACAATAAAAATCTTTAAAACTCCCTCTTATTTTCCTTCAAATGACTGGAAAGAAAAAGAAGGATCCTCTACCAATGGTAGATGTTCCCTGTCCTAGAACAGGTGCGGGAAATAGTAACACTGAAGGAGGGAACCCAGTGTTTTTATGTTTCTTGGTCAGCAAGTGAATTGGATGTTCGCTTGTGCAGCTGTCAGGGAACATGGCTTGTGGCAGGCAGGCCCACCAGATAGGGGCCTATACTGTCACCTCAGCTGGTCCAAGAGAGATGACAATGCAGCCTTCACTTTTTGAGGGTCAGTTCCCATTTTAAGAAGCTAAACATTCAGGGCTTAGTGTCTAACCGAAAATAACTCATCGATCCTTTTCAGATGTATTATTTCTCTTGAAGGCATAGACATGAGCACCTGAATTCAAATAGCTGCATGGTAAGCTATCAGCTCACTGTACGTTTAACCCACTGGGACACTGAGATGAACAAATGGGAAGAGCGTAGCATGTATTTAGGAAGACTCGAGCCCCAGAATATTACTGTCCAGATCTTTGTATTTCTCCCCTAGTTTATACTTCTTAAAGCTTATTCTCTTCATTTTACACTATCTTCAACTGTTGTTGGAATAAGGTAGGTTATAAATAAATGAATACAACTGCATGAATGACACAGTGAGAAGGGTCGATATTTTTCAGGTCTCCTCAAATCAAGCTGCGAATTTGCAAAGACAAGCTTCTCTTGCTTATTTTACAATCATTAAGTGTTAGACTGTGCACTGCATTAGAAAATATACTCTATCACCCTCTTATGTTTTAAGGTGATCATATTTATTTCCTTTCCTTTCTTTCTCCAGTAGTAAAATGAACCTTTTCCTGCTACTCAGATATTTAAATGAAGCAGGTGGCAATGGAAGACTTTGTTCTATTAGCTGAAAGTTCTTTGGATTAGGTGGTAGAATAGTTATGTTGGTCTCTTCCCCATTATACAGGAAGCCTAATAATCTGTCAACAAACCTTGAGAAAACTCAGGCTAAACTGAAAAATAAGAACACAGTGTTATCAGTTAAATTGTGTCCTTCAAAATGAGAAGCTGAAATCCTAACTTCTCCTAACTGTAAATGGGGCAATATTTGTGAAATTGGATATGGAAAAATAAAACAAAACTTTAAAACAAAATAATAGGAGAATAACAATAGTTAATACATTATACACTGTTATCTTCAAAGTAGTTTCTCAAGAGTACCGAATATGGGCACAAAGAGTTCTCCAGATGATATTTCCAATTAACTGAGAGAAACTAATAATGTAATTATCTTGTATGTTTTTTCATTTCTCTTCGTTCCTTTCCCCTTTTCACCACTCTAGTTCCTCTTTCCTTCTGAACAGTTTCTTCCTATTTTGCGATATCTATTGTGCATTTTGGTCCTTATTTACTCTTTCAGTTTCTCACTGAAACTGAAGATATGATGTTTACACATGTGAGTCTGATTCATCTCACTCATATTGCAATTATTTGCCTGTAAATGTCTCAAGTTTATCCTTCTGTGATATTGGATATAGACATGGAGATTCATTGACGTAAAATAAAGAAGGCCGTGCCCCATGGAAGTAGATACTGGACTGCAGCAGCTGCAAGCCAGAGCACCAAGAATGTTATGCAAGCACCAGAGCTGGAAGAGATGTGAAAGTCATCTTCCCCGCAGTGTTCAGAGGCAGCACAGCTCTGCCAACACCTTGACTCCAGATGACTACTCTCGAGGACTACAAGGGAATAAATGTCTAGTTTTTTTTTTTATTTTAAAGAGAAAAAACATTTAAAACAATGATACAAAATTTCAAAGCAAGATGACAGAAGAGTAACAATGGTTAATACAAAGTAGTTGCTCAAATTATAAGATAAATTTATTTATTTATTTTTCCTTTTCCCTTCCTTCTTTTCTTCTTTCTCCATCCCAGTTTCTCTTTCCTTTTGAATGGTTTCTTCCCATTTCACAATATCTATTGTACATTTTGGATCTTAATTACTTTTTCTACTTCTTAGATTAGGGAGATAATAGATGTTTACACATGTGAGTCTTATTTATTGCACTTATGAATACAGGCTAAATTTGTATCCATTTACCCATAAAAGTCTCAAGTTTACCCTTTATAAATGAGTGGTATTCCATTATAAAAAAATACTACATATTTTTTATCCATTCTGTGGTTGATGGGCATTTCTCTTGTTTCCAAGATTTAGCTATTATAAATTGTGCTGATATAAACATGGTAACACATACATTGCTGTGCTACAATGTTTTTAAATATTTTGGGAAAATACCTACAAGTAGAATAGCTGGGTAAAATGGAACCTGTAATCCTAATGTTTTGAGGAGTCTCCCCCACTGATTTCAACAGCTGTTGTACTGGTCTACACTCCCACCAACAGTGGAAAAGTATTCCTTTTTCCCCATAGCATTTCCCTCAAGCATTTGTTATTGGTTGGTTTCTTGATGATAGCTATTCGTTCTGGGGTGAGATGGAATCTCAGTGTTGTTTTAATTTGCATCTCTTGAATGACCAATGAGGTTGAACTTTTTTTCATGTATTTATTTGCTAATTGTATTTCTTTATCTGAGAAGTGTGTATTCATCTCAGATGCCGATTTTTGAATTTGGTCTTTGAATTTGAGGGGCTTGATTTATTTTAATTGTAACACAAAAATTTTAAAATTTTTATTTTAATTTCCATATATTGTAGATGTAAGTCCTTTGTCTGAGGGACAGTTAGCTAAAATTTACTTACCACTCTGTGGGTTTTCTTTTCAACCTGTTGGTGATTTCTGTTCATGTGCAAAATCTTTTTAATAAGATGAAATCCCAGATGTTGATTCTTTAAAGTATTTTTCATGCAGTTTGTGTTATGATCATGAAGTCTCTGCCTATACTTAAGCCTTCAAGGTTTCTACCTACTTTCTCTTCCACTTGATTTAGTGTTTCTGTTTTAATATTTAGATATTTGATCCATTTTTACTTTATTTTAGTATATAGTGATAGACATGCATCTAGTTTTAGTCTTCAGTATCTAGAGAGTAAGTTTTTCTAGCACAATTTATTGTTTCCTGAACTATAATGAATAGCAGTGGTTACAAAAGACACCCTTCTCTTGTTCTTGATTTTAAAGGGAAAGCTTTCAGTTTTTGAGCACTTAGTATGATGTTGGCTGTTGTTTTTTGATAAATGGCTTTTATTAGATTCATGTAAAGACCATCTATTCCAATTTTCTATAGAAAATAGGTTTTTTATCATAAATGAGTATTGGACTTTATCAAAAGCTTTCTCTCCACCTATTGAGATGATCAGGTGATTTTTGTCTTTGTCTCTCTGGATATGGTGCATTACATTTATTGATTTGCTTATGTTGAACCATTCCTGCATTCCTGGGATGAATCCAACTTGGTCATGATGTATAATCTTCATGATGATTTGCTGCATTCGGTTTGCTAGTATCTTACTGAGAATTTTTGCATCTACGTTCATTAGGGAGATTGGCTTATAGTTCTCTTTTTTGGTTGGGTCTTTCTCTGGCTTTGCTATCAGGGTAATACTTGCCTCTAGAGATGAGTTAGGGAGAATTTCTCCCCTTTCAATGTCATTAAAGTGCTTGAGGTGTATTGGCATTAAACCTTCTCTAAATTTCTTATAGAACTCAGACGTGAATCCATCAAGACCTGGACTTTTCTTTGTTGGTAAATTTTTAATTACATTTTTAATGTCAGTAACTGGGATTACTCATAATTTTTTTTTTTGCAGTACTGGGGATTGAACTCACAACCTTGCGCTTGCCGGGCAGGCACTTAGACCGCTGAGCTAGATCCCCAGCCCTGGTGTTTGTGAGACAGGATCTCACTATGCCGTTCAGGCTGGCCTTGTGCTCACTTTGTAGCCCAGGCTGGTCTTGAACTCACAACGATCTGCCTGTCTCTGCCTCCCGAGTGCTGGGATTACAGGTGTGAGCCACCATGCCCGGCCATAATTTTCATATATTCGTATTTCAGCTTTGGCAATTCATTTGTGTCTAGCAATCTGTCCATTTCTTCTGAGTTTTCCAACTTCTTAGAGTAAAGATTTTCGAAGTAGGCATTAAAGGTCTGAATTTACACAGGATCTGTAGTGATTTCATCTTTTTCATTCCTCATTGCATGAATTTGACTCTTTTCTTTCCTTTATTGATAATGTTGCCTAAGGGTTCATCAATTTTATTTATTCTTCAAAGAACCAACTCTTTTACTCATTAATTCTCTGTATTGTATTCTTAGTCTTGTGTTAATTTCTGCTCTGATCTTTGTAATTTCCCCCCTTCTTTGGGCTTAACTTTCTAGAAGCTTGAGGTATAGCATCAGGTTCTTTATTTGTGTTCATTCTGTTTTTGTGATGTGAGGACTCACTACAATAAATTTCCCTTGGAGGACTTCTTTCATTGCATCTTTCATTACAGGTTCTGGTAATGTTTATTTGCATTTTTGTTTGCTTGTAGATATTGTTTAATTCCTTCTTTAGTTTCCTGTGTGACCAGTTGGTTGCTCAGGTGGGTGCTATTTAATTTCCATGTGTTTATGGAGTTTTTCCAGTTTCTTTTGTCATTAATTTCCAATTTCATGGCACAATGGTCAGATAATATGCCTAGGATAATTTTCATTATTTTGCATTTACTTAAGCATGTTCTATGGGCTAGTATATTGTCTATTTTAGAAAATGTCCCGTGTGCAGCTGAGAAGAATGAGTATTCTAATGTTGCTGGGTGGAATACTCTGTGCAAATCTGCTAAGTCTATTTGTTCACAAGTTTGATTCGGTTCTGCAGTTTCTTTGCTGAGTTTTTGCCTAGTTGATCTATCTCTTTGTGGCAATGGGGTGGTAAAGTCTCCCATTATAATTGTGTTATTGCTTATTTGATTTTTCAAGTCTATTAATATTTGTCTTATACAACTGGGTGCTCCCATATTTGATGCATACATATTTAAGATTATTATCTCTTCCTCTTGAAGTTTTCCCCAAACAAATAGGCAGTAGCCGTCTTTATCTCTTTTGATCATTCTTGGTTTAAAGTTCACATCATCTTCAAACAGAATAGCTACACCTGCTTTTTTCTGGATTCCTGTCAAATGAAGTATTATTTTCCATCCTTTGACTTTCAGTCTATGAATTCCCTTTTGAGATACATGGGTTCCTTGTAGACAGCATATGGTTGGATGTTGTTTCTTGATCCATTCTGCCAGTCTGTTTCTTTTGATTGGTGAATTGAGACCATTTACATTAATGGTTAAAACTGATATATACTGGCTTATTTCTTTTATGTTAACTTTCTGCTGTTGATTTTTCACTTTTCCCCTCTGTTTATTTTCCTTGCTTGGTGGTGCCCTTATCTTGGTATTCTTGAAATTGTAGTCATTTTTATCTCTATTTAGAATATCTTTCAGTACTCTTTGTAAGATTGCTTTGGTGATCATGAAGTTCTTCAGTTGTTCTTTTTCATGGAAGTATCTTATTTCTCTATCAATTTTGAAAGATAGTTTTACAGGGTACATCAATCTGGATTGGAAGTTGTTTTCTTTCAGGACTTGAAATATTTCACTCCATGCTATTCTTGACTTGATGTTTTGTGTTGAAAAGTCTGCTGTGATTCTGATGGACTTCCCATTATAGGTGATCTGTTTCTTCTCTCTGACAGCTGTTTTTATGCTATTCTGTTCTATTTTTGTTCTTATGCTAAATTTCTGAGATCTATATTAATATATTACTGGGTGTTGTTATTTTGGTTATGGCAAATTGAAGATCTATATGCTTCAATCTGTATGTCAGTTTTTTTCCCATGTCTGGGAAATTTCCTGCTACTACTACAGTAAATAATCTTTTATATCATTTGTGTTGACTCCTTTTTCATTTATCCTATCAATAGTTAATTGGTTTTGTTTGCATCATCTTGAAACGGTTGAATTGTCACTCCCTGATTTCTTGTTATTTTTTAAATATCTTTTCTTTCCTGATCACTAGCTGTAATCTTGTCTTCAAGGTCTGAAAGTCAGTCTTCACATTTGTTCAAGTGGTTTTGTCAGTTTTCAATGGAATTTTTGATTTTCTGAATATCTCTTTGAATCCATTTCATGCAATCTAATTCCTTTTTTAAAAATTTTATTTTAAAGAAAAAAAGAAAATGAAAAAGCAATCAAAAACACTAAAATAATAACAGCCAGGGTTCTAGCTCAGTGGCCTAAGTGCCTGCCTGGCAAGCACTAGATCATGAGTTTGATCCCTGGTGCTGAAATAAATAAATAAATAAATAACAAAAGTCAATCAATAGTAACAACAACAACAACATCAAGAGTGATACAGGATTTCAAAACAAAATGATAGGGATTTAACAGTAGGTTTTATATTGTGTATTGTTATCTTCAAAATGGTTGCTTAGTGTTTTGGTTACTTTTTTTTTGTTGCTGAGACAAACACCTGACACCAAAGTGAAGGAAGGAAAGGTTTATTTAGCTTACAGTTCTGGAGATTTCAGTCCATAATTAGCTGGCTCCAAAGCAGGGTGGCATGGAACAATTTAAGGCAGCAGCCAGAGCAAAAGGGGGCAGCCCTTCATGGCAGCTGCAAGCAGCAAGAGCAAACTGGGCCAAAAAGGAAAAACACGCCCCCATTTCAACCTTACATTGTATGTTGGCTCCACCCCTGGGCAGGTGCAGAACTCACACTGTCAATCCCAGTGCTAGACAATGAGTCAATCACAAATGCTAGATTCAGCCACTTCCATGACTACATGAGGCTTGGGGGGCCACCTAGACACAAACCGTAACATTCTACTCTTGGCCCCCCAAAGACTCATGTACATCCCTTATACAAAAGACATTTAGTCCATCTCCAAGACTTGCCAAAGTCCTAACAGTTTCAGCATTGATGAAAAGTCCAAGTTCCAAGTCTCCTCCAAGATCTAAGGCAAACTCTCGTGTGCTGGCTCTGTTCCCCCATTGCAGGTTTCCTTAGGTGATCCATATTCCTGGCTTTTCCAAACTTCTGGGGTCTCCATTTTGGCTTTACACTCACAGCTTCACACATTGCCCTCTCAGGGGCGCACTGCCTGGCCTTCCAGGCCCTCTGAAATCGGGGTGGAAGCCTCTTTAACCTCAGAATGCATACACTTAGGCTACCAGACACAGACATGCAATATTGATCAAACAATATGATTTCCCTTTGAACAGTTTCTTTCCCTTTCATTATATCTATTGTAACTTTTGGATCTTACTTTCAGTTTCTTACACAAGATGTTATGGCATTTATCCATGTGAGTCTGATTTATTTCATTAATGAGTATGGTCTCTAGTTGCAACCATTTACCTATAAAAGCCTCTAGTTTGTCCTTCTTTATAGCTGAGTAGCACTGCATTCTATAAAAACTGCTACATCTGTTTTATCCATTTCCCAGTTGATGGGCATTTGGGTTGTTTCCATGATCTATTACAAATTGTTTATCTACAAACCTGGGTGCACATATACCTCTGTGGTATGATATTTTTAGTTGTTCTGGGAAAATACCCAGTAAGATCATATCTGGATTGAATGGACCTCTAAGCCTAGTATTTTTAGGAATGTCTACTCTGATTTCTATAGTGGTTTTCCAAGTCTGCACTACTACCAATAATGCAGAAGGATATCTTTTTCCCCACAGCCTCTCCAGCATTTGTCATATGTTGATTTCTTGATATAAGCCATTTTTTCTGGAACAAGATGATATCTCAGTGTTTTAATACATTTCTTGAATGACCAATGATGTTGAACATTTTTCATACATTTATTTGCATTTGAATTTCTTCATTTGAGAAGTGTTATTCATCTCAGATGCCCATTTTTTGGATTAGATCTTTGAATTTGGAGAGTGAATTTTTTTTTAGATTCTTTATATGCTCTAGATCAAAGTCTTGTGTCAAAGCAACAAAAATCTTTTCTGGATCCATGGATTTTCTTTTCACTCTCTTGGTGATTTCTTTGGCCATGCAAAAACTTTTTAATAAGATGAGATCCCAATTGTTGATTCTTTGAAGTACTTCCCATGTAGTTTGGTTTTTGTTCATGAACCCTCTGCCTACCACTGTGTCTTTAAGATTTCTACCTGCTATGTCTTGCAGTAAATTTAGTGCTTGTCATTGCATCTGTATCTTCTATTCTGTTCCCTTGATCCTCAGGTCTGTTTATTTGCCAGTACCATGCTGACTTTATTATAGCAGCTTTGTAGTGTAATTTTAGGTCAAGGATTGTGATGCCTCTTGCCTTGCCTTGGTTGCCCAGGATTGCCTTTGCTGTTTTAGGTCTCTGGTGGTTCCTGATGAATTTTAGGAATGTTTTCTCTGTGTCTGTGGGGTATACTAATGGTATTTTAACTAAGATTGTATTAAATCTGTATAACAATTTTGGGAGTATGGCCATTTTCATGATGTTGGCTCTTCCTATCAATGAGCAAGGAATATCTTTTCACTTTTTATTATCATCTTCAATTTCTTTTTTCAAAGTACTGTAATTTTCAATATACAAATCTTTTACTTCCTTTCTTAGATTTATTGCTAAGTATTTCATCTTTTTCATTGTTTGTATGAAGGGTATAGTTTCTCTAATTTCTCATCCAGTGAGTTTGTTATTTGTGTGCAGGAATGCTACTCACTTATGAGTGTTGATTTTCTACCCAGCTATGCTGCTGAATATGCTTATTAAGTCCAGAAGTCTGCTGTTGGAGTATTTGGGGCCCTCTTTACAGAGTATCATGTCATCTATGAATAATGATAATTGAACTTCTTGTTTTCCTATCTTTATTCCTTTTATTTCTCTCCCTTGTCTGATTGCTCTGGCTAATGTTTCCAGAACTATATTGAATAGGAGTGGTGATAGTGGACAGCCTTGTCTTGTTCCTGGTTTTTTGAGTGAAAGCTTTCAGTTTTTGCCTACTTAGTATGAGGTTGGCTGTTGGTTTCTTATAAATGACTTTTATCAGAATGAAGTAAAGACCATCTATTCCAATTTTCACTAATTTTTTTTAACATGAATGAGTGTTGGATTTAATCAAAAGCTTTTTCTGCATCTATTGAGATGAACACGTGAT
>RJWT010022425.1:0-17181 GCA_004365215.1 Cuniculus paca | reverse complement strand
AACTTTGGCTCCTGCTATGGAACAGCAGGGTAGTGTTGCCCAGCAGTGAAGGGCACCACCCTGGAGTCACACTGCTGTTAGTGTTATGGCTTAAATCTAAAATGGCCCTGGGTCTCACGTGTTTGGAAAATGAGTGGATGATAAGGATGTCTTAGCTGACTTGCTATGGCAGGGGTGTCTAGTCAGAAGAGGCAGGTCAGTGGGGCCATCACATGAAAGGACATATCTCCATCCCCAGCTCCTCCTTTGGCTCTGTGCTTCCCAACTGCCATGAGGTAAGATCTTTCCTCTATGACACCCTTTTACCATGCCATCTTGCCTTGGAGCCATCCAACTATGGACTAAAAACATGAGCCAAAATAAACTTCTCCTCCTTTAAGTTTTGGGTGTCAGGTATTTTGTCACAGTGGTAAGGAAAGTGACTAACACACATTTTGGTACCAGAGAAGTGAAGTTGTCACTGTGACTGTACCTGACCATGTGGTTTAAGCGCCTTTGTAGGAGGAGTTTGGAAAGGTTTGAAGATGACAGCTGGAGAACCAGCCCTACATGCTTTAAGCTCAGCTTGATGGAAGGTGCTGGTTGGAGCTCAGATGAGCATAATGCTGATTAGAAAGCAGATGGAAAAGACCAGGCTCAGGAGGTTTCAGTTGGGAAGACCCCAACTCTAACTCTGCAAAAGTGAAAGACATTGCTTTGAGAAGAGCTCCAGGGCACCCTGGTGGAGAACAGTCACCTAGGAAATTGGTTCCCTGGGTGTTAGTTCACAGTGCTCAGCCATCCAGGAACTCAGAGGTCTCTACAGGCAGAGTTCAAGGAAGCTTGATGGCGTGAGATCATGGCAGACCTTGGCATCATCCACGAGGTACTAGTTTTACAGGCACACAAAATGCAAAGTTGTGGAGTCAGGGTGGTTTCCCATCCAGATTTTAGAAGAAGGCGTGGGAAGCCAGCCAGTGGGTAAGGAAAGTGACTAACACACATTTTGGTACCAGAGAAGTGAAGTTGTCACTGTGACTGTACCTGACCATGTGGTTTAAGCGCCTTTGTAGGAGGAGTTTGGAAAGGTTTGAAGATGACAGCTGGAGAACCAGCCCTACATGCTTTAAGCTCAGCTTGATGGAAGGTGCTGGTTGGAGCACAGCCCATCACAAGACAGTGTATGAAGCTGTGAAAGTGAAGCCAAAAGGGCACTGGAGACCCCAGGAAACTGGAAAAGCCAGGAATGTGGAATGTCTGAGAATAGCCACAGGCAGTAAGAAAAGCTACCCCAAGGGAGAGACCATGGGGCTATGGCAGGTGGTGCCAAGGGACCAGGCCATTCAAGGCATTTGGAGTTCACCTTTCACTACAACTTGTCCTGGGTGCTAGACACAGAAGTACTGGATTCAGTGTTTGCCCTGCTGGGCTTCAGTCTTGCTTTTGTCCCATTCCTTTCTACCCCTCCTTTCCTGTCTTTTGGGATGGGAATTTTTATCCTGTACCACTGTGTGTTGGCAGTGTGTAACTTCTTTTGCTATTTATAGGGGCTCACAGTTAAGAGTCTGCCTTAAGTCAGAGGAGACTTTAGACTTAGACTTTTAAAACTGTTAAAATTTTGGCAATTCTTAGAGATAGACTAAATGCATTTTGCCTAAAGAGTTGTGCATGAGTCTGTTGGGGTCAAGGGGCAGAATATTATGGTCTAGATCAAAAAAGACCCTCAAAGCCTCATGTGTTTGGAAGGTGATGAATTTTCTGGGCATTATAGTTGATTATTGTTAGGAAGTTGGGTCTGGGTAGAAGAGACAAGACACTGTGGCATTTCTCTTCCCAGCTCCTCCCTTGCCTCTCTGGTTTCTGGCTACCACGATACAAACAGCTTCCTTCTATGCAGCTCCTTCCACCTTGCCTTTCCGGCTTACGGAGTCAGTCAGCTGTGGACTAGAAACATGAGCCCAAATAAGCCTGTCCTCCTTACATTTCAGAGGTCAGGTATTTTGATGTAGTGATGAGGAAAGTGACTAAGACAGAACCCCAGCTCTGTCTCCGTCCATGCCTGTCTCCTCATCAATAAAATGCAGGCAGTTACTATCTTGTACACAGAGTATCAGATGAGTTAGGCAAAAGCCTCTCTGAACAGGACCCGGCACTTGCTAAGCACAGTGTAAGAGTTGGCGGTCATTACCATTAGTGCTCAAGAATCCCCAGATCTCTCAAAACCACCATTGGAGCTAATAAAAACCCCAAGGTATGCCCCCTATCCTGGTTTCGTCTTGGAAAAAGCTGAGTTCTGAGCAGATCTGGGCCAGAAGAAGTGACCTTGGATATCCTCACCCTTACCCTGCAAAGTGAGAATTGGTCTCCCATTCCCAGCCCCAGTTCCAGTGGGTAGCTGGGGATGTGCTGTTGACCCTGGACAGCCACACCCCACATTTGCACAGCACAGCCTGGAAGGCCGGATGTGGCCTCTTTTCCCAGCCAGACATGGCTCCATTACCGTGGGGTGCATTTCAGGCCTGTTCACTATTATCAGCTTCTCACTTTCAGCTGCTGGATCCTTCCCTTTCTCCCTCACCCCCGCCCCTAACCCCAGGTGTTTGTTTTCACACAGCCTGGACTGCAGAGGTGAGCTGTCACATGTTCCGATGAGGAACCTGCTCACTGCCCCTCATCTCTGAAGTGGGGATCCGACTCTTGCCTCCTGGCCCCAAGTAAATCCATCTTGAGTGATGCTGGGAGGTGAGGAAAGGGCTGCTCAAACTATCCAGCCCAGGCCTTCAGCAACACCAAGCCTCTGAGAAAAGCATCTTTTTCTGACAGCAACCAGGAAAGTCAGAGATATCTGATAGAGAAAGAAAAAGCAAACATTTGTGCTAACATTATAGACATTGGCGTCATCACGTTTGTGGTCTGCCCTCTGCTGATTCACTCCCGCGCTGCCTCCTGCCTGCCACATCCATCCCCAAACACATGGTGGGCACAGGTTGAGCGTCTCCCCTACACCAAATCAGAAAACTTTCTTGTTAGATTAAGTCCTTAAAGTAGTGAGGGGCAAACTCCATCTTTGAACAAACAGTTCTTCACCCACGGAGTCCAGAGAGGCCTTCCATAGGGAAGCGCCCATTTGGCTGCAGGTCCATTCTCCTCCACTGGGTCTTTTGTCCATACTGGCACTACCCTGCTGTTTTCACCACCACCAGGTCACCTCGTCTGCCTCATTCCCCTCCTCGGATATGGGCTGCACCCCTGCTGTCCTGCTTTGCAGAGCTCAGACAGGCTGGAATTCCTCAAAAATAACCTCAGAGAGAATCAATGAAATGAACAAATAGAACAGAAACACCTGAACGTCAGACATGCTTAGGGAAGATACCCAATCCTAAAAGAGCCAGTCTCGCCACCACCACTGCTGCTGCCACTGGAGGGCCAGCCAGGTCCAGGCTCCTGCTGCCTCCCCTTTGTACCTGCTAGAAAAGACCCTCTCACGTGAAGCTTCCTGAAACTCCCCTCAGCCCCCAGGCAGGCAGAAGTGGGGAAAAGAAAGGGAAGGTGTCGTGCAGGGTGCAGCAAACCACTGGCATAGTGTCTGCACTAAGATCGAAGGGCAGGAGGGCCCCTGAGGTCTTTCCTGGGAGACCTCCCACATACACTTGGTGTGACCTTTGCAGAGAGGGTCCACACAGCCAGGGGGAGGTGGTGAAGCCAGTGTTTGAGCTGAGACCAAGGTTTAGCACTAGCTCTGCATGCCACTCAGTCTCCCAGAAGATGAAAAGAGGAAGTTCGAGCACATGATCTTCAGAGTCTCTTTCCCCGCTAACACTTTCCACTTTTGCAATACTCCATCTCCATGGCCACCAGTTTTCAGAGGTTCTGAACTTTAGTCCACTCAAATAGGTCTCCTGGTATCTGGTACGTGGATAAAGCACAACCCCAACACAATAACAGCGAACCTTCCTGAATTCTGAGCAGGCATCATAAACCATCAACTCATTCCTTCTTGCAACAGCACGAAGCCTGGTATCTCCATTTCACAGGTGACACAAAGAAATGCAAAGCCATTGGGACTGTACAGATATCCCCAGTGAGAACAACAACTGGCCCTGGGGCTTCGTGGTTGCTGAGGCTGGGCTCTGAGCTCAGAGACCAAATGACCTCTTCACAGATGAGAAACTATGATGTCCATAACAGATACAATAGCCCAAGCCAAATGTCTGCCAACCGACAAATACAAAAAAGGAGTGGAGGGGAGTCGAAATATTCAGCGGAATATTATTCTCCCTTAAGAAGAATGGAAATTCTGACAAGGCGCTTCACCATGAATGACTTTCAAAGACATTGTGTTAACTGAAGTAAGCCAAACACAAAAGGACAAATACTACATGATCCCTTTATATTAAGCATCTAAAAGAGCCCAATTAATCAAGACAGAAATAGGTTAGAAGTTACTAGAAGCTGGAGGGAGCAGATAGTGGACATTTTATTGGTTAATGGGGACAGAGTTTCTGCTCTGGATGATTGTAGAAATGCATAGTGGCGATGGCCATCCAACATTAGGAATGTACTTAATGCCACCAAATCACACACTTACAAATGGTTGAAATGGCAGATTTTGTGTTATGTTAAAAATAAATGCTACAACATATGTCTAGTAGAATATACAGAATTTTTTGAGCACCTCCAAGACCCTATTGTACCATATGCTTTGTGCAACCCTTTAACCTTCAGGACCATTTTAGTGGGGGAAGCTACCCCAGCGTCATACTTACTTCATGACAAAGAACCCAAGACTCTGAGCATACACTCCCTAAGGACCCTCAAGCAGCAAGTGGCAATGCTGATGCAGGCACCCGTGTAACTCTGAGACAGAACCAGAGTACAACCACCGGGGAATGTGAGAAACCTCAGAACAAGCCAGGGCAAAGCAGGGCATGGGGCCACCTACACTCCCACCAGGCCCACCAAGTTCCACGAATTCCTCATTTGCCTCATCTCACCTTTCTCCCTGCATTTTTTATGGTTTTTGTTCCTCCGTTTCACATCACATCAGTACCTTCGTGCCCTACTCTCCCACTGGCATCACTCCTTCTGCCCTGGACACTTCTCCTCCATGCCAGCCTATGGGATTTGGGGCTAGGAGAGCTCATTGTGCACCAAAGGAGAGAGGCTCGGTTTTCTACTACAGGTTAACTGGAGTGAGCAGCTGTCCTATGTCCTCTGGGGTCCTGCCAGGAGTAGGGGTGGCTGGGTGAGGCTGGGCAGGTGACCCCATGGCTGCCAGGCTTTGGTGTGCTCCTCGTTTATCAGTGTCAGCTGGCCAGCTGCCCATGTGAGCAGAGACAAGGTGGCAAGTTTCTTTTGCTTCTTCAATAACCAAGAAGCACGTATACCCACTGAGGCATGAAACATTTTGTGCTCAGGTCACCCAGGAACACCAAGTGCATCTCCATCCAGACCACTCTACTCATGCCCAAGGAGAACCTTCTGAGGCATTAGCCAAGATTACAAGGTCCTTTGAAACTCTGCACACAGAAGAGCTCAGGTAAGATGACCACATCTTACTCTAGTTGGCCATGGAGGGGGTTTTATGCATGTGCCTACAGCTTATGCTCCCTACCCCTCTTTCCCGGGGATTCTGTTCCTTGGGTCCAGATAGTAACTATAATTCCCCAAGAGGTAAGCATCAATGTGCTGTGACTCCTCTCAGGGGACTCTCAACAGCAAGCATCAACACAAGAAATGAGGCATGTGGGAATCCAAATCGCAGGAAGAGTGAAGTGGGCGGTTGTAAGCAAACTTCCCTTTAATCTTGCCTAGGAAAGGGAGTCACGGTGGGGCTAAAGCATAGGTCCCCAGTGACCTTGAGACAGTCACTGGTGCCCAGTGGGACACTCTCTCACATCTAGTCACATTCTTTGCCTATTTTTGATTGAATTATTTGTCTTTTTATTATTGAGTTTTAAGGATTCTTCATGGATTCTAGATGCGAGTCCTTTTCAGATATCTGATTTGCAAAGTTTTCTCCCACTCTATACGTTCCTTTTCACTTTTTTCCTGTTCACTTTTTAAAAGAATACTTAAAACAAAAAGTTTCTAATTTTGATGCCATTCCAAAAACTTTTACTTATGGTATGAAAATCAAAGGCCAAAAGATCATGATTTATACATAATATGACTGTACATATTGAAAAGCCAAGAGAATATATCTACTGAAACACTGTTTCAAACAAGAGAATTCAGTAAAGAAGTAATAAAATTAATACTGTAAAAAAATAGTTTTTATACACACAAATAAGAACTAGTTGGAAGGTATAGTGAAAGAAAAGACTATAATTTCTAATGATAACTAAATATAAGATAGCTGAAAATAATCCTTATAGTACATAAGAAATGTATGCAGAAAACTTTGAAACACTTTTGGAGACCTAGAGGGAGTCTTGAAAAATGGAAAGTTATACCTGTTCTTAAATAGGAAGTTTTATCGTCATGAAAATGTCAATTCTCTACTCAATTATTTTATAAATCCAGTACTATCTCAATAGGAAGACCTTCTGGGCTTTCTATGGAACTAGAAAAGTTGATTCTAAAATTCATACAGAAAAAGTAATCAAGCAAGTGTGGCCATGAAAACCAAGGAAAGAAGAGTAATAAGCAAGCTTTGTAGTAGAAATGAAGAAATGAAGACTTTTGGCCCATCTCTGCAGGAACAAACTGAGGATGTTTTTATCATTTCTGTTGGGGCTGGAGCTCCTCGTCAATAGAATGAGTTCCCAGACTAGCGGATGTCTACCATTCCTTTCCTCTTTAGAGTTTTGAGGTTGATTCTGTAACAAGACTGTCAGCTCAAATATTCTAGAGTTGGTTGGTTCTATGTCTGCTAAACAAGTCCAGGGCAGCTCAGATTGGGAAAGCAACAAGAATGACGGCTTATGGAGGTGAGCTTCCGGGACACTGAGAAGCCCCTTCGCCAAAAACTGATCTTGCTTTTACTGCCACTCTGTCTCGTATTGGTCCACAGACTTCGATCAGTAGTTTGACCTGCTTCTCTCTCCATTACTTGCCCACTGAAAAAGTAAGCAATGTATTTGGCTCTTGAAGCAGTCCATTCCTTAGGAGTCAATCTGAATAAGAGAAGAGAGAAGACAGAGACAGAGGCCCCACGGAGAGAAGGTGAGTCATTCAGGATGAAAAGAAGAGAAAGTGGAGACACAGAAAACAGTATCTCTACATAATAGGCCATCTCAGCCCAGGGAGTCCATTCTGAGAGGATCACCCCCATTAGCCAATCTAGAAAAACACATGCTGAAACAGAACCAGAGGAATGTTCAAGACCTAAACCTTGACTGACGTAGAATTAATGAATCAATATCTTTATATATGAAAGAACAAGTGTGTTACAGCCCGTGCTCAGTGTTTACCACTTTGACCAAAGCACAAGAAGAAAAGGAAAACCATCTCTTCTCCCTCTATCCAGTCAGAAAGGATTTTCTGGAGAAGGCAAGATTTGAAAGATTTCCTAGAAGAGATGGGAAGAAAGCTTGTTAGGTTCTGCGTTCTCCAAAACCCAGAGAAGATGAAAGATAGGGAGATAGGACTGGAGTCACAGGGCAAGTAAGAAATAAGCTTTCACTTAAAAGAAGGCAGGATTGAGGAACTGAGAAAGAATTTTCAGCTCAGGATTGTGAGGCACAGTGGAAAATTCTTTAAGTGTACTGACAACTCAAAGTAGGCCGAACTTTTCTTACAGTGGTGGAACAGTTAATTCCTGAGTCCTAGACCCCTGCCTAGGAGTTCCAGAAGTAACTTTCTGGGACTGCTATAACTCTCTGTGATAAGACATTGTAGGGCGTCTGGGGAATCAGACTGGCCACTTTCCAACATCCTTCACCTACTCTTGGAAATGTAAATAATGCTGTAGTATCACTAGGGGTCAGGCAATGACTCAAATTCAAGACAGTGGTCCACACATTACAATTTTAAGGTAACCTGGAAACTGAGGATGTTTTTATCATTTCTGTTGGGGCTGGAGCTCCTCGTCAATAGAATGAGTTCCCAGACTAGCGGATGTCTACCATTCCTTTCCTACTATGAGTCCAGTCTCATGCTAAAGGCCATGGTGAACTAAAAGGAAGCCAAGTAGGGTCCATGCTGCTAAAGAGTTTATAACTGGAAAAAGAATTCAAATTGGAAAATTGTATGATTCATATAGTCTTCACATATACTTAAATATAAACATAAGGGGAAAAACAAAGGAAACAGGAAAGCCGAGGGAGTCAGGGGGTGGTCTACAGGGCAGTTGGAATTCAGCCCCACTACACTCCCATGTGGGTGAGGCCAGCTTTCCTCCTGCCTGCTGCAGGCACAAAAGGGCCATTCCAGAGACCAGGGATGGAACGAATAGTGAATCTTCTGGAAGTTCAGCAGCAAAGCTCTAAATGAGAACATTCTCCTATCCTATCTTTTTCAGTATTACTTGTTTGAAAATGGAACAGATTTTCCTGCAACAGCAGCCAGAAAAACAGAAAATAAATCACAAAAGGAGTGGCAAGGATGAGCCTGGAAATGAAGTTAAAATATCCAGGCCTGGAGAAGATACCATGGCCTGGTTTTCTCCTCACAGCATCTGCTCTGCTTAGAGAGATGGCAGACTCAGCTGTGCTAATGGGTCTGGGGACATATTCTTCTCCCTGATGGCCCCACCCACCGCTCTTCCCACCCATTTCCTCCAAAAGCCTTTTGCAGATGGTGCCTCTCAGTTCCGAGAACCAGTCTGGAGCAATGATTAAAAGACCAAAATTCCAGGAACCATTTTTTTCTCCTTGAGCACTTTGGCAAGTGCTACTACACTAAGACATAGTGAACTGTTTAAGAGTGACAATCACGATGCTGGAGAAAAATTAAGGATTTCCACTAGGCATGAGGCCAGTCCTCAAAAAATCAGTTTCTGAGGGAAGGTAGGATTCTTTGCTCTTTCGGAGAAAAGTTTACTCCACCAGGGTTCAGGCCTCCCTCCTGCCTCACTGGTTCCCTCCTTCTTTCCCCTTCCCAGGGATAAGAGCCATTTCCTTTTCTACCAGTGGTCCACACATTACAATTTTAAGGTAACCTGGAAAAAAGGAATAATGGGAGGCTCAGGACCTTATAGGATCAGGTAACCCTGAAGAGTCCTCTATACAAGACGCCGTGCTCCTTTGAAAGGACATCTAGAATTCAGCAATCTTCTGCCCATTTCTGTCTTTGAGAATCATTCCTTATATTTGAGAAGTTCTCTCAGAATGCAGTGGGAAAGGACAAAAAGACAAAACAAGACAGACTCTAGGGATATGAAAGATAGAAAATAGAAATCATACTTTCAAATTACTGGTGAAGAAGAAACTAGAACAATAAGCAAAATTCTGGCCTAAGAAAAGATTGTAAGTTGAGGAGACCAATAACAAAGAACCGTAAACTAGGTGACTCAATAAAAATTTATTCTTTTACCATTTTGAGGGCCAGAAGTACAAAGTCAACATGATGGCAGGGCTATGCTCCCTCCAGAGGCTCTAGCAAAGAATATTTTTTAGCCTTTTCCAGCTTCTAGTGGCCCCAGATGACCCTTGATTTGGGGCAGGTGGCAGGTAACTCAGTGCCTGCCTCCCTCTTCACTTGGGCCTCTCTGTCTGTATCTCTTTCTGTATTCTCTCCTCTCCTCATAAGGACACCAGTAATTGGATTTAAGGCCCACACTAAATCAAGGATTATTTCAACTCAAGATCTTTTAACTAATTAGATGTGCAAAAAACTTACTTCCAAATAAGGTCACATTATGCAGCTCCAGGTGGCCATGAATATGGGGAGTACGTTATCTGACCTTCTTCACAGACCAAATAAGTTAAGAGACCAATACGTAAGTAGAGAAATCCTGGCTTTTTCCAGTTTTCAAGTGCCTTCAGTTCAAAATAATCAATATACCAATGCAGCATATTTGGCCATCTTTCCTGGACTCCTACAATTTGGGCAGAATATACTTTTCTCCTTAGTATACCCTAGGCCTGGCTTTCAATGAATATTTGGTGAATGGCAATAGGTATGAGAGGTGAGGGCCAACATGGCCTTCCTGCAAGTTTGGCCACACTGCCTCTTTGGGTTAGGCCGGCAGTGTTCACATCGAGGCATGATGCATGGCCAGGGAGTCCAAGACCTTCAAAATGGATGTGGGCACAGCACATTTAAGGAAATCCAATTCTTGATGTTCAAATTTCTGATTATTTTTCCCAAAATGTCTACCTGAGACTATCTTATGGTCAAAGCTCCCTTCCCTTTCAAAATTCCAATTAATAAAAAGAAAGGGATTCCTCTCATCCGTCCCAAACCTTAATTACCATGGTGCCTTAATTACTATGGTTGCTCCCAGGAGACTGAAGCCTGCAAGGCATCAGATAAAGGGACAATCTCAAATGTATTTCTTTCAACAATCTCACCTCTTCCGTCCCCTGAATATTCCTGTCAGAATGATCTTCTCTGTGGCAGAGCAAAGCAGAGCAGAGCAAAGAGTGCCAGAAGAAATACTAAAGGTGGCAGTCTCTTGTTTCACACGGGTGACAAACACACAGCCTCTCTACCTCATCTTTCACTCTGCCAAAATCAGAGCTCATAAATGCAGCCGTCTCCAGTATGCATATTGACATGTTCACTTCAATTTAAAAATGGAGTCTGGCATTTTCTGAGAGTCAGTGTGATCTGGCCATTTGGTGTGACACTGGGTTTAGGCTATAGTAATTTAGTTAAAAGGTGAACAAAATCCAAAAATTGAGTTTAATCAGCACCTCCAAGGGTGTATGTTTGTATAACTAAGTTTGTACTGAGGAAAAACTTTGTATTTACAAGGTATGTTAGTATTTTGCTTTTTCTAACTCAGAATACATCAAGTTAAACAAAGTACTTTTATGTAAAAAAACAGCTATAATCAAGCCATGTTTGAACCTTTGTGATATACTTTCTAGAAGTCTGAAATCTGAATGAGTGTAATGACTAATAATTGATTTTCCTGATCAGGTAATTCTCCACACTTCATTCACTAAATTGATGAAGAACCCACTTGAATTGTCAGCTGGTAGATCATTAAAATGATTTTTATGTGAAGAAGCTAAAAGAATTGAGAATCATTGCTATAACAAAACTCTTTCTATGTCCATCATATCTTGTGAATGCATTTTCTTACCCTGTCTACCAGAAAAGAAAATAAGGAATAGAATGGAAGCTAAACACTGAGTCAATCTAATAATAGTAATAGTCATCCATGGGTAGATAGAACAGCAAACTGAGGAAAAGAAAGTCCTTCCATGTCATTGAGATGCATTTCCTATAATACTGTATTTTTTTGTTAATTAAATTTCATACTGTATTTATAGTATCTTCATCAACTATATAATAAAATTATTTTAATGGATAATATAGAAAAATTTTAACATTTAGAGCTTTTGATCACAGGTGGGTTTGTAAAGTTAATTTTGCTGTGTGCACACATTTTTATTACAAAGATATAATAAACATAAATACATATTAGGATAAAATTTTATGGGGAAGTGGAGTGGAAGTGCAGCGTCAAGGAGAAATATGAACAATCTAAAATTTCTGAAAGCTTAAGAACAGCTTGTGCATATATTTTTAAACAGGTGATGGTAGGTATCAAATTTCTCTGGCATTTGTATTCCATTGGGCACATTCAGAGAGTAATGTTACGGCTTTATAACTGCTGAATTTTCAGTGTTGTAGAAATTGCACCCTTCGAGATTACTACATCAGTTTGTGATGACAGCATGTAGCTATCTATGTGCTCCTGCTGCCTCTCGGCCTTGGCATAGCCCTCCCTGTTATGGAGACTACTCTTCTCACCTGGCCAGCGCAGCAAATACAGAAGGCTACAGGACTTGCATAATCCCACAAGATTAGGACTGGGGAGGACACATGTGATGCATGTGGTGGGGTGGGGGTGGGGTTGAAGGAATGAAAACTCATGATTTGCCAGTGCACCCACACACACACCCACCTCAAGAGCCAAGCAGAGGGGAGTCTGAGCTAAGTTCTCTGAACCAAGAACAACAGCAAGTAGTATGTACAGGTCACAGACTCCTACAGGCCCTCTGCCTTAGTCAGTGTCATGGCTCATGTATAGATGTCCCTCCAAATCCTCATGTGGTCATAGGTGGGGCTTTTTCAGATGTGTGACACCGGGGTTGATTTATGGTGCAATCATAAAGATCAAGGACATTAGGATTAAGGGTTCGAGTGCCACCCACGCTAAGTAGCCTGGATAAAATA
The DNA here is from genome assembly GCA_004365215.1 of Cuniculus paca. NCBI lineage: Eukaryota > Metazoa > Chordata > Mammalia > Rodentia > Cuniculidae > Cuniculus > Cuniculus paca. The sequence goes on along the minus strand of RJWT010022425.1, from coordinate 4,905 downwards.
AAAGGGCCAGAAAGATACTACTAAGGGCCCTTGCCTGCTCGTTTTTGCTGTCTTCTGCTTGCCCGAGCTGGTTCTCCTCTGCAATGCCCCTCTACTATACCACCCTGACTTGGAGAAAGTCAGTTATGGACTGAAACCTCTACCAACTGTGAGCCAAAATAAACCTTTCCTCCTTTCATTTTGAGTGTCAGTATTTTGTCTCAACAGTGAGAGAAAAGCAACTAAGACAATCAGATTCCTATATGCAAGTGGGCAGAGGAGGGGTCTGAACTGCACATGTATTCCCTTAAGAACTCTGTCCACCCATCTACTACTCATCACACCCTTCCCCCAGCAAGGCTGGATAAGCACTCTGGAGAGAAAAAGCGGGAGGATGAATCCATGCAGGCTGCTGTTCCCGTACAGCAGTTCCTGTACAGGGTGAAACAGGAATCTTACACCCCCCCATACACACATGTATAAAAGAGGAGCAAAATATTCACAATGTTCCTTTAAGACTAGCTACAACACAAGAGAACCACCATATAATTGCCATGATAAAAGAAGCAACTTCTTAGAGACAGGCAACAGGAGAACACAAGAGGGAGAGTTAAACTAGTTCTGAAGGTGACTTGAACCTCATAGAGGCTACCAATGTTCATTGTCCTCTCCTCACCCCTCCCCAAATGCTTTCTCTGTGGTTATGAGTTGTAACCTTGAAAATGCCAGAGATTGGCTAGAGACAGATAAGTTGAAAATTTGGGGAAAGGAAGTGAAAGAATTGAGTGGAAAGAGGGGGGAAAATTCTATCTCAAATCCGGTAACACTGCCCTAATTCATTTCATTACCAGGGATAGACAAGGCTTATAAATGACGACATTATGAGCTGAAAGGCGATCCCCTGGGAAAAACTTATGAACTGCCTCAGTAATTACAGATCAGCTGCCTGCTGCCTCCGATGCTGATCTGTGCAAGCACCTGGAACGATGGGATGCAGCGCCTTCTACCGAGACTGGTGACACTGTGGCTGTAAACAGCACAACATTCACAGCACTTGCCTTTTTGGGTAGCCCTGGAGTGAATCCTTGGCCAGGAAAGCCACAGACCTGGGGCCAGCCATGGCTCTGTGGCACGGCTGAGGGGGCTACGTAGGTTCCCATGGTTCCACTGTCCTTTTGGTGGGCACAGAGCTGTGGCACCCACCAACCTTCCAACCCAGTTTGGTCACCTTCTTCCAGGCACTCAGGCCGCACCGTAATTAAGCTGCTTGCTATAGTCCCTCCTGTCCAGGCCACTTCTCTCCCTGAGACTCCCAGGCTACCTTCTACCATGCCTTCAAGTTCTACCTCTCCAAGGCCTCTCAGATTTCCCATCACCCTACTCTGTCCTTGGGCTACAGAAGGTCTGCCACCTTCTGAGCTGCAGCACTGCAGCCTTTGACCTGTAATTCTCCAGTGGTTATTTATGTGGACTGATCCTCCCGCCCAGCCTGGGGCAAGGATTAGCAACCCCTCTTCACTTCAATTCCACAAACAGGAACCAAGCACCCCCAGGGTACCACACACTATACAGGTTGCATTAATGAGGGAGAAGACAATGCCCTGCACCCAAGAGGTCCCATCCCAGTAGAAGAGCCAAGGTGGTCGAGCACAGCTCAGAGTGTGACTTCCAGAGCCAAGTTCAGTGTTCAGCCCAGAGTGTGGCTTAGTACCAGACTGTGGGAATAATTTATCTTTAGTTGAATACAAGACAACCTGTGACCCAGTGACAGTCCAGGGAACAGTGGTTGGAAGGAGATCCAGCCAGTGTCTTTCTGGGTACTGAGTCACTTAGGTGTGGGCTTCCAAGGAAAGGTGAATACACCCTCTGCCCTGGTATTTTATCTGTCTTGAGGCCCAGAAAGGATTTGAGAGCCAGGATTCCTGCCGGCGCCCACAGAGTACAAGGAGAACATTCCGTTCATAAGCAGCAGGTGGTTTCTAACATTCTGAGAAGCTAATGAAAGTTCAGCATGTTCTGCCCAGAAGTACCCAAAGATACATGTGATGTGAGTCTGCTTCACATGCAGTTTCAGGGGTCACCTCCTCCCAGAAGCCATCCATGGAGCCCTGCACCAGCCGTACCTTGTTTTAAACAGTGGTGCCTACAGTGTGGTTGATGTGGAACACTGGAGAGAAGAGTGCTCACAACAAGGGTGTTGCATTAGTAGATGACCTTGAACTTTATCAGGTCAATATTCCTAATTGTGTTTCCTGATTGTTCTTTCTTGTACTTTGGTGGAGCCAGCACAAGTCTTTAGCCAGAATTTACCTATTGTTTGGGTAGGATAGGCAACTGCTGCATGGTGGCATTTATGGGGTTCAGGGAACATCCTACTTCTCAAAAGCATCTTCCCCCAACAATCTTCCTGTGGTTTCGCTGTGTCTGAAATTCTACGGTAACACAACCATTAATACAACATCCCTTTGAGGCAAGAGTTCAGAATGCCTGGGTTTATGGAACTCTACCCTCTCTCCAGGAAGAGCTCAAGGTTTAAGGACAGAAGATAAATAGAGGTGTAAAGAAGAGGAAGGGGCCTCAGCATAGAGCATCACACCACAGAGACTTAGCAACCTGACCTCTGCCTCCTCACAAAGTGAAATTTATACTATGAAGGACTATACGGACCTTATGACCTGACGACCTACAAACACTAAAATGTTACGGAAAATTTTTTGTGAGTTAGTAAGAACTGTCCAGAGCCTTCAGCTCTAGAAAGTTTCAATCTATTCAAACAGAAAAGGGTTCCCTAAAAGGAGTGTAAAGGGATGTTATGGTTGATACATTGTGTCAACTTCTAAAGTTTAGAAGTTTAACTGAGAGACTCAGCAGGGAGCCAGGGTTCTTACTTTGTAAATATCCTCATCCTGGGGCAAAAGAGAGCAAGGAGATTTTGTGAGCGTTACACCAGCCCTGAGAGGGGGGTGGGGGGTGGCCTGTGTACAATGTAAAGGAGGAAAAGGGGCTTGCTCTTGCTGCCTTTTGCTCTGGCTGCTGCCTTGAAGTGTTGCCCCAGTACCATGCCACCCTGCCTTGGAGCCAGCTGATTATGGACTGAAACCTCCACAAACAGTGTGCTAAATAAACCTTTCCTTCCTTCCTTTTGGGTGTGGCATGTTTTGTCCCAGCAAGGAGAGAAAAGTAACCAAGACAAGGGAGAAGGATGAACATTTACTGGGCTTCTACTGTGTGTAGATGTGTAAAGTATCTCGTTTGATATTCACAATGCCAGTGAAAGAAAGTATCATTTTCCCCATTTCCAAGTGGAGAAACTGAGATAAACATGTTCAAACTTGCAGAGCTAGTAGTCTACAAGCCCAGTTTCAAACTTTAAGTTGTCAATATCCAAAGCCCTTGAATTTTCCTACTGTACAATAAATTGAGGGTTTTGTTTTTTGTTTTTTTGTTGTTGCTGTTGTTTTGTTTTTGTCTCTGGACAGAACACAGACAGGCCTGTGGCCACTTCAGCTCAGAATCAGGGACAATTTGAGGAGACCAAAATTGTCCTGAATAACATCAATTTTAAAAATTTGGAGATGACCCAAAGCTCCACTCTTTCCCATGAAATCAGTGCTGGTTTTGAATCACACTGACATGATCTAATCACTTTCCTTTTTTAATATACATACCCTGAAGACTCTAGGGCCTTGTGAAATTTAAAAAGTGGGATATTTTTCCTAGCATCCTGGGTCCAAAGCTTTCAGGGGCAATGATGGTGTTAATACACACACTTCTTCAGAGATGCCAGGTGTGGGGTCCAGAGGAACCCAAGAAGGCCAACCCCTGTGACTCCAGGCGAATCTGACCAGCGATTCCAGTATCCTCATACTTTCTGGTATAAGAAAATCACCAAGTTGGGAAAATATTCGTTTCCAGTACACCCATTATTTCCATAATGTATTTTTCTTTTAAAAATTATCTTTATTTATTTTGCCTCTTTGGCGTCTTCTATTATCTACATGAACAAGTGCACCTCCGTAAATGTGATAATCATCACTGTCATAACAGCTGACATCCAGGAATTCATGTGCAGTCTAAAATAACACTTTTCTGCAAAAGACCAAGCACAATTAGAAGCCATCACTAAGGCCTGTAAGACAGTCAGTGTTGTGACGAAGATATTTTTTTCCTTTTGTAATAAGCAACTTTTTAAACACTTATTAATTTTTGCCGCCAGGTTTTCCTCCTCCTTATCTCATAAAATTTATTTTTAACTGGATATTTTTTAATAAATCATTCTCATACTGACTCCATTAGACAGGGAAATAGAGACTAAGGTACTGGTATCTACATGCAAATAAGCATTTTTACAAACCAATATTTTCAAACTTAGGACTTTTGAGGTCTAGTTGGAAAGATTTCCCAGGAAAAAACCATACAGACAACTTTTTTTGAAAAAAATATTTCACTTGTTAGAAGGTTCTGCAGAAAATATTTTTGGCACATAAACTGTCTTATTGCTAATCAGTTATTATTATAGAGGTTCACACCAGAACCGTGTTCCAAAAGGTCTTTATCTCAGTTGCATAAGCAGAATGGCATTTCAAAATCTCATTTTTAAAAGGCATTAGTCACCAGTATAACAAAACACATGCTCTGAACCAATAAAATTTAATGTTCAAATAAAAAATGCTTGTTTACATGCATTTTTATTTGCCTCTCTGTATAAAAGAAACCATGTTTTCATAAGATATCCTCATAGTTGGTGGACACTCCCTCCCACTTCTCTGCCTCCTGTGAAACCAGCCCATCCCATTACCATTGCCCCAGAGAGAAGGCAGATATCCAAGAGGGAGGAGTAGACTCTCTAGTTAAGACTTCATGATTCAAAGTTAACAGTAAGTAGTTCTTCCTCTCCACCCTACTGACTCATATGGAATAAGACCT
>RJWT010022424.1:0-17190 GCA_004365215.1 Cuniculus paca | reverse complement strand
TTTGATTTTATTGTCTGTAAATGTATGAATAACCATTTTGAAGAAAGCAAGAGTCACTAGGATAACCATTTTTAATCTCCTGCTGTTATGTTTTGAAAACCTGTATAGTTCGCAGTGTTCTGTTTTGAAACGCTATATGATGTTTGACTCTATTCTGTTTTCTTTTGCTTTGTTTTGTTCTGTTTTGTTTTGTTTTGTTCTATTCTCTTTAAAATAAAAATAAAAAAGATTACGGTTACCACAAACTTGGTCATAAAAGTACACAGTTCTGCTCAAAGACAGGGATTTGCACAGGCCATACACCTACCCTTCTACCGACATCAATCCTAAAAAGAACTATCTTTTGAATTCTAATGATATGGCTTAGTTTCCCAGTGATCTATTTAGAGGGTACCTGTTCCATATTTTTTTCTTTCTGCTTGGCAGGGAGGACTGGGAGGAATTGGATAATCATGGAGGCTCCTAATGGGAGTTAGCATTTGAGATGTGTTTCTAAGAATAGTAGAAGTGTTCTCCGATGCTTTTCATGACTTTTTCCTCTTGTCTCATCGCTTGAAACATTATCTCTATTTGAAGAATCTTTAGTCATATGCTGATAATTCCAGTGCTTCCTAACAAAGTGTGATGTTAAGTTAATTCTTGAAGGCTAGTAACTATTGCACCTACCTTCATGGCCACCCCGTTAGAGTAATTATCTTTGGTTTGCATAGACTGCACTGCTCCCATGATAAAACTTGTTAGACTAGAAATGTTAAATGCTATATTCTTTCTACTTCCCTCTCAAATTGTTGGACTTTTCTGATCCTCAGCTTCCTCATATGTGAAATGGAAATACACATAATCTTATACTAAACAGTATCTGTAATCGTTTTAGTTGATTTTAGCAAATCCCTAACTAAAATTTCTTGTGAAATTTTAACTCTTTCCCTTCTGCTCATGATTCAAAAGCCTTATTAATGGAAACATGTCAGAATGACCTGGGGAAGAAAGATTTTTCTTTAAAAATATAATCTCTTCTCTAGCATTACCTGGAGATGACTAATAACTGAGTCAGTTTTGTCAAATGCCGCAATAGTATCCTTGTTTCTCTGCAGACAAAAGAATACCTTGAGAGATACCACCTGTTAATAGTCTTTTGCCTGGGGGGAGTAAATAAAGGCACAGAAACATGGCAAGGTGATCTTTCTGATGAGGAAGTCCTGGTTTTCATTGTCATGGGGTGAGGGGAGAGAGAGAGAGAGAGAGAGAGAGAGACTAACCAGTAGGCTTTTCTTATTTAAGAAGGAAGTCTGGGCAGGTTGCTCCAAACACTTTACTGCTCCTGGCTTCTGAAAAACCCTCACATGTTCAAGATGTGCCACTGAGTATTCACTGGAGTTTAAAACTCCATTGTAAACTTAGTGGCTTTGCAGAGAGGATGAATTCTGCAATTTGATGCAGTTGTGAGCATACTAGAAAACAATAGCTTTTTGACACCCAGGAAAATGATAGTCTGTTCAACGAAAGTCTTCTGTCATCTGCTTTGTGATTGGAAATAAGGTAGGGTGCAATTTCCCAAATACTGTATATTACCAAGCAGATGTATAAGAATCAAAGGGAAAGTGGTTGCCAGGGAGACAAGACATTCATGCCAACTCTGTTGCAGTCTAATCATAAAATGTCTCCAGGGGGCATTGTATAGCCACAAGTGCAGAGAGAAACACAGCCAAGCCAGGGATCCAGATGTTGCCCTTGGAACTGGGCACCCATTTCAGAGGCTGGCATCTGCCTTCTGCCAAACAGAATGTGTGTGGCCACATCTGCTCAGTGCAGAAAGTTAACACACACTAAACACAGAGGAAAGGTTGCCATAAAATAATGATTTGGCAGCATACATGGGGAAAATATTGAATATTAGATAACTCTTCTGTTAACCCTGAGTACCTTTTTGCCTTTCACTTCCCTAAATTACAACTCACCCAAACCATATCTCTTAGAAATTTCCGTTCTGCTCAGCTGTGGAAAACCTCATTTTCAAATAATACTTGAATTATTTACAATCTAATTAAGTGCACTTGACAGTAAAAGAGGGAGAAAGTTGAAATGGACTAGTTTCTCCAATTAATGTAATAAAATACAGTTTTTACTTTATAGCTCTTAAAAAAGACATGCTATACATTTGCCATGAGATTGCTATCACCAATAAAAACAGTGGAGGACAACAAAGTATTTTCAAACTATTTATGTTCACTCTCATCTGTTCTCACTTGGAATGATGGAATTTTTGAACAGTAAGTTAGAATATTTTAACTTCTTTAGAACTTTTTTTACGACCACATAAAAGTTCAATGAGGCATAATTTGTACAGTATCTGATTCTATCTAGCATTCCACAGTTTATAAGGACTTTTTCATTTATTTTAGATATTATTCTTAAATTACTTCTATGTATTGTTTAGGAAAGATATGACTTGTAGCCTTACCGATTGCTTTTTACCCTGTTTAAAAGTCATGTACCACATTCATTGCCTTGTTTTGATTGACTTTACGCTGTTTTGTTTTGTTTGGTTGTATTCTTTTCAAAATAAAATTTAAAAAAAAATGACTTGTCTTTTTTTTTTTAGTTGAGCATATTCTAGCCAAAACAGATTTAAATTTTTTTTCCAAAGCCAAGGAAGCAATAAGGGAAATATTTAGAGAAAGATATGAGATGACTCCCGCAAATTGCCAATAGCAAATTATTTATTCTCTTCATTAAAAATCCCCTCTCTTACCCACACATGAATGGGAAGATTTCAATTGGTTGTACTGAATTCAAGATCCTTCCTACTTGTATTAGTGTTCTGCAAGACAAATTGTCACAAAGGTAGCAGTTTAAAACATCTATTTATTATATCACAGTTCCTTGCATCTGGGGTCTGAGGATGAGGTGGGCTCCTACTGAAGAGTCCCTCAAGACAGAAATCAAGGTGTCTGTGAGTCTAAATTCTCTTTTGTAGATTGTGAGGGTGGATTCAACTTCAGTTAAGGTTTTGGCAAAATCCAGTTCCTCACAGGTGTAACTGTAGTTACAGGACCCCATTTACTTGCTGATTGTCAGCTAGCGGCTCCCTTATGGTTTGAGGCAAACATATTCCTTTTCATATTCTTTCTTCATCCAGACAACAGGACCTTCTGTTGTTCTGAATTTCTTTGACCCCGCTTTTGCCTTCCTTATATACCTTGAAATGGTTTCATGTGATTAGATCAAACTTCCTTGGATAACCTCTAAGGACAATTGCAACTTATTTGGGACTTTAATTAAAACTGCAAACTCCCTTCCCAGCAGTACCTAGATTAGAGTTTGGTTAAATAACTAGGACCCAGCAATCTTGGAAGAAGAAGAATCTCAGAACTCTGAGTAACATTCTGGTCCAAATGTGATCCTTGGTCTGATGGCATCTGGGATTTTGTGAGGAATGCACAATTTCATACCTCACCCCAGATCTACCTAAACAGCAATTTATCAAGATCACTGGGAGATCCAAATGCATATTAATAAGAAGCATTTGCTTAGAATGTGGTTTTTTTTTTTCTTTTCTTTTTGCAGCTGACATTGGATTGGCAGAAACAAGAAGCCAACCATTCAGTCCCTTTGTTGCATGATGTGTATATTTCTTTTCTTGCTCTCTGACATGGAGAAAAGGGGTCAGGTAAGGCCAAAGGCAACTACGTGGATCATGACTGGAAAGTGTAAATAGAGCTGCATCTTACTGAGCTGTGGAAGGAAAGGGATTTTTTGGAAGCATTTGCAATGGAGCTTTTGATGGTTTATTACTTCTTAGCCTTAAGCATTCTTAGTGGTACTTCTTTGCAGCTGAGAGTGGACGATCTTGAGAATATTATGAAATCTTTTAGTGTTTGTTTATGGTGCATGGCTGAAAAGTTTGTAACTTTAAATGAAAATAGATCCCTCTGTTAAAGCAAGGATAATAGTTAGAGGACAAAAATCAATTTTGTTTTAGATGGAGGGAATTATGCGCCATCTGATTGTTACGATATGCTGCATTATTTAGAATGTATCTCACAGGGGCCAGCTTTCCACAAGCGCGTATTGATTTCATGTCCACTTAGCTATAGACTGAGATGGGACCATAAGGAAATCCAAGTGCTGTGGCTCAAGGGTTTTAAACATATGCTCAGCTGCTCAGGGCTAATCAAACTTGCCAGAAGAGTGTTGAAACAACCGACTGTACCCCCTGTTGGTGCCAGGGTGTCCAAACCGTGGCACCTCCTCAACCCTGGGTATAATTCAGGACAACATCAAGTGGATATAATGAAAGAATGGTGAGGTCAAAGTTCTACTGGGATTTTGAAGCTAATGATAAAATCAACAGCTGCTGAGAAAAAAGGGAGGGAATAGATCAGGACGTGTTTGGATTTAGGATGTGACAGTATATATTGGTGGCAGAAGTTCAGGGGGATGGAGAGAGAGTCATTAGATATAGGGCAAAGCTGCATCACCCTTTTAACAGTTCAGACCCAGAAATATCTAGCATCATTTTTTAAATGATATGCACTACAAATGGTTACATATTACATTAAAACTGTAGCATTATTTCTGGTATATAGAAAGTATGTTAGGATATTTTTCATTCTTTGTGTGAAGAATAATGGAAATTTCTACATTCATTTCTGATTTCCTCTCTAAATGGTAATATGACCAAAACCAAAATACAAATATCCCTCTAATATTAATCGTACTAATACCAATGGTATAATACTATTACATTTATTAGGCATTATTCAGTGTCAACACTTTACCAGATGCCATACCAGGTGCTATGAATAAAAAAGTAAATGAGTCTCTGTTTCTTAAAGATTGCAGTCCAGAGAAGCTGACAGGTGTGCAAAGAATTATCCAAAAATTTGATGTGAATACTAGGAAGTAAATGGAAATTGCTATGTGAAGAGGGAATAGTCTAGATCAAGGAAACTAGGTGATAGGATTCAAGAAGTCCTCACAGAGAAGATATTCAGTGTTTCTTAAGGTATAACAGAAGCTCATTGAACAGAATATGAAAGTGACATTGGCAAAATGAAATGAACGTATGTTGCTTTAAAAGACACCAAAAAATAAGTGTGAGTATTGGTAGTGATGAGTTATAGCATCTCTAGAGATTAGTTACCAGACGAAAATATCTGTTTCATCAGAAGTCAGGAGGAGAAAAAACGGAAAATTTGATGGCAAATTATGCTACATCCTAAAAAGTACATTACTTTATAAATTCTAATATTATATGTGTTCTGCTCATTGTCCCCAAAGTAGTATCAGACACATTTTACAGATGCAAATGTGAAAGCCCATCCAGGAGTAATGACCAGCTCAGGCATTTTAGAGCAAGTAAATATTAAGGGCTGTAAAACAGCTACTTCTGCTCTAACACATGACCTCCAGTAAAATAAATTACTTCATTCCATCTTTCCTGACTATCAGTTTCTAATTAATCCTCAAAGTTTTGAATCCGATTAATAACTGTGTAGCAGACTACAGTGTTTGCTCCTAGAAGTCAATTAATTGATATAAGGTCTCATTTGTTCTTCCTTCTAAGAATCTGCATTGTCACCACTCAGCCAAATTGCTGCATGCTAAAATATGGACTCATTCACATCCTCTCCCTTGTCTGCTAGCCCTTTGACCAATTCCCTCTCATCTAGACCTATAAGTTAATCATCCTTTGATAGGGCATCATCAGTCCTTTTTTCTAAAATCTATACTGGTTAATTAATAATAATTAATAGGTTTTACAATTCAGTGTGTGGCAATCTCTGAGCTCCCTGTTTTACATATGTTAATTTAGTTAATATTCAAAACATCTCTATGTGTCAGGAACTCTTCTTCCACTTTTCAGATGATGGAGTAATAGTGCAAAAAGCGACAGTGTCAACTTTGTTTACACAATAATAAAGAGTCATTATTTCAACTCATAAAAGTCTATTTGTAGTGTGCATGCTCCTAACCCCTGAGTTTAAGCTATCTTTTGCAGGCAATGGCCAGAAATAAGAAATATTTATTGAGTATCTAGTATGACACATGTGAGGAGCTATAAACCTTGTGTTTCCTGATTTGAGATCTGGTCCAGGAAATAGTCCACTAAAAATTAATTCTTTTGCACTTTAGGGAAAGAAAGATACATTTCCTGAAACAGTTTTTGCTTCCTTGAAATCTTCTGTCTTATTTTTTTTTTTATTTTGAAACTCAGAATTGATTGCTTTGCTTTCCTTGGCTAGAGTCATTTTAGGCAACAGTCATCATCATCACCACCAGCAGCAACGAATATGATCATTAGGCTTTAAATTGCCCTTACATTCTTGGTCATTTCCTAGGGCAGTCGGATTTAAACTTGGTTATTACATTACAAAATGGAATGTATTAAGTTTGCTCAAGTTCATCTCTGCAGTTTACATCAGAGTGCTGTGATTATACAGTATTTGAACTGGAGCTAAAATTGACATTTTCTTAGAATATATAAAGATTGGATTAAACTACTTCCCAAAATAAACAAAGACTAAGAGAATTCCAATCAGCTTAAAGTTCTGAAAATAGACCTTTGATGTCACACACATGCATAAGTTGTTATACACCTCCAATATTCAAGTCATAGACACAGTAAAAGTAGACCACTGATAAAACTGGGTGCCCTATTTGGTCATCTTCAAGTACTTGGAAATACCCACTGGCAGTAACTATTACATTTTGGGAGATCTGTGATGGAGAAAAGAACAATGGCTTGGATTCAGAATCTTAGGTTCTCCTATTGAAGAACTCTAGAATTTTAAAACAGACTCTTATACCCTGGAAACCTGTGTTTCTCATTTATAAAATGAGAAGAAGAATATTTACCTGGCAGAATTATTTTGAGGACAGAAAATTATGTTTATTACCTTTATGTTCATATGTTGCAAGTGCTTGATAAATTTTTTATTAAGAGTCTTATACTAATAAAATGAAAAAATGAAGATGTGACAAATATAGTCACATTATGTAGTGATTAACATCATACTCTCTTATCCAGCAAAAAAATAATGCATTCCTTCATCTATTTCTACTGACTACTTCCAAGCACACATGTACATAGATATAAATACACTTACAAATCAGTATTTGATTTCTAACAGGACATGGATTCCTCACTATTTGAGAAATAAGATGATATTTCTAACAAGTCCAAATTCCTTAAACTTTCACATAATATTAATTACAGTTTAACATTCACAGTTGAGAGATAGTTGTATGCTTATGAACTACTTGATCACTTATCATTCTGCATTCATGTCTGCATATTCCATTTCCATTCTTCACATTTATTTTAAAAAAATTGAAGACAATTCCTTTGCTTTTTAAAGTCATAAGAAATTATGATAATTACCTTAATTAATTTCAATTTAATACAATAAATATTAAGAACTGTCTGTAAGCCACAATCAATGTGGTGACCTATATATACCAATGGGAATAAGAAAACATGGTCCTTTTCTCTTTGAGCAATCAGGCTAGAAGGAGATATTTTGTTAAGCATATTTTAATACATTTATGTAATTATATTCATGATCAGTGTGGCAAATTAAAACAGAAATTCAATTACATATAAAACAGGAACAATACACATATATTGTGGATGTCACTAGGAAAAATATTTTATAAAGTAACAAGATAAGGAAGCATTAGGGGCTTCGAATAGTTTCATTTTTTTGGAGAACACATTTCTCAGTAACCACTGAAAGTCTCCTTTTATCAGAACTTAATGGCAAAGAATACACCCTGTAAATATGTCTGATTTTGCTTTTAATCTCCTCTAAAAACTTATACTGTAATCATATTTTGAACAAAATGTAGAGAAAAGAAAAACAATGCTTATTTCTCTTGTTTAGACATTAAGTCTATATATTGTGCTCCTGAAAAAAATCAATCATAAAGTATGAAAAATGAAATCTTCATACTTAGAGCAAATTATATTTGAGTTGTTATTCAGACATATAGAAATAGTTTCCTAAACACATATCACTGAGCTCAATTTACCTCTAATTATCTAATGCATATATAATATAGCCTAGTGGAATGAAATCAGATAAATCTTAAAGCACAAAGAATCCTATATCACTTGTGCTCCTTTCTTCCAATTTTTAATTTAAATTAAGACCTTTGAATGTTGATGTCATTGCATATCAGTGAAGAATTTCTGACATCTCAAAACAATAAAGTATAACTTCTCCTGTTACTGTTTTCTGTTCAGTGTTGAATATCTCATTTTTTAATTTGAGTATACATAAGTCTTAAATCCTCTCAAGTGCCTATAAGGACCAAGTTCCTCACAGGAGTAACATGAGTTCTATTGCAATACAACCAACCCCCAACTTCCTACTACATTTTTTTATGAATCTTCTACCCTACATGCACATATAAGAATGCATGTTTGGACATATTACTGTGTCAAAACATTTGCAACTTTTCAAATATGCTATAACTTTTCACACTTCTGAAACTTTGGACCTGGGTTTTCTAATATTGGACTGCAATTTCTATTCTTTCTCAGCTCAGAGAATTCAGATTCATATCCAAAATATATTTCAGACCTTCATTCCACTGTTATTTGTCCTTTTACTCTACTAGACTTACAGTTTTGATCACACCCCACTCACATGCCAACTATGTGATTCATCCGTTGTACAATTAAACTATGTATCTGTATCAGCTATTCAAGGCTAGATTTAAGGGTGTATGACAAGTCATCCTTCATTTCTTCTATGATTAGAGAATAGTAGTAGCAATCACACTGGACTGACATCACCCCACAGCATCTTGTAGGTAACTGACCAGAAAGATTAATGGCAGAAGTTTCTCTAATTCCTAGTCCAGTATGTAGAACTTCTTGTAACAAAGATTTCCAGATTGCTAGGAGGTTGCCTATCTGCTGTGGGTTGGACTAGCAAGCTCATAAGAAAGAGAGGTGTCTATTCACCTTTCTAGATCACGCTTAGCTAGGCCATCAAGTAGGCCTAGAAGTTAGTAGGAGACACAAACATGGTGTGATAGTCTATATTCTTCCTGTCATCTTCTTAGAACACCTTCTGTTGATGATCTCTCCTTCCCTTCAACCTCTCTAAGTCTGTATTACATTCATTCTGCCCAGCTCAATGTACACCCAAGGAGGAGTTAATGTAACAACAATGTTCAATTTCAATGATTCAGCATAAGGCCAAAATTCTCTGGTGTTTACATTTAAAACTGTCATGGAATAATACAAACATCAATGGCAACATTAATGCTCATAGTTTAAAATTTTAATTCTAGGGCTGGGGCTATGGCTCTGCAGTAAAGCGACTGGCTGGAGAGCACAAGGTGGTGAGTTCATCCCCGGTACCAAAGAAAAAGAAAAAATAATAATAATTCTATATTTGGAGTGGCATTTGTTCACATATTGAAAAACAACCTCAGACATCAACAATGACAAAATACAGCAACACATGGAGATGAGACTATGAAGAAAAATATCACTGCGTGTACATTCAAAGTAAATGTTTCCTGATTTTTCAACAAAAGGCCTCCATGTGTTTTTATTTTATACTACTTCCTGCAAAACATGCTGCTTGTTCTGAAAACTCAGTTTCTTAATTCCAGGGCACATCCTTATCATCTTGCTTCTGAACTTAGCATTATTGCTTACCAGGAATTCAATAAATATTTTGGGATATTTACACTGATACTATGTTTGTATGATATATATCAGTGTAATGTCTCATTAGTTACATGTTTATGTTTATATATTTGTATAGTATAAATTAGTAAAAAATATACTGAAATGCTTAATGTCTTGAAATAGATGTAAAAATATTCACAAAATTTATTTTTGAATATTTCTGTACTTTAGTTGTCATTCTTATTAAGAGAATACTGCTTTAGTCCTTTTAAATTTAAAAGGTCATTACTCCAAATGCTAATTTAATCAATACTATATTAAATGAGCTATAAAAAGTAAATTAATACCAGGTAAGCAGATACACTGTACTATAAGCTTTCAGAATATTCATGTCAGCAAATTTCTATGAGAAATAAGTTAAGTGTATACCAAACAGTACTCGCTTATGGAAATCGTGGGCTGACTTTTTCTCATTGTTTATACTTCAATTCACTTTGAAAGCTGAAATGAATATGAGTATTAATACAATTTTTGGTTTGTCTCCTTTCCAAGTACTTATCATTTTTTTAACACCTGTGGCTAAACATAGTTAAAAAATAATTTGGTATAAGCAGATGTCTTTTAATATGAATTTTTCCAGAACATTAGCTTCTAAGTAGCTTATTTTTTTAGCAAGCAATGCTTGAATTTGTTTAAAAGTGGGAAATATGCTTAATGATGCATTTGTAGAGACATACAGTGTAAACAGACACACGTACACAGTTGCTTACACAAAATTGTACATACAAATACAACAGACACAGATACATAAATACATATATGAATACAAAGACAAATAGATGTCTACCCAGCTATACACAGGCAAACAAATACAGTAATAGACACACACAAATATAGAGATATACACACAAGGATGCAAACCCATACAAACATACACGTATTTATATACACTTACATAAACTTACAGAAAGAAATCCAGTTGCACAGTTTTATATCCATGTACACACATAACTCATACACATAGAATGCATACACAAATACAGAAGAACATATACAATTCTCACAGATATGCATAGACATACATAGACACAAACTCATGCATATAGACACAGATGCATATGTACACACATACAGCCTTTCTACCATTTACCTTGTAGTTGAACAGAAATATTTGAAATAAAAGGAGAAAAACTAGATGCAACATTTCAGCAAAATAGTGATAAGAAAAAGTGAAAATAGAGAATCATGATTTATACCCGAAAATTATTCTACTTCTCTTTAGATAGTTAAATAATCTTAGTTAACCATTCAGTAAATGCCTCCTGAGTATCCTGAGAGAAATTCACATGAAACATACATCATATTGACATGGATGAGTATACAAGTCTTCCTTTCATTTTATTAAATGTAAAAAGTTCTGCAAATTTATTGCAGAATTGCAAACACATCATTATGTGTCATAAGAGATAAGGTACTAATAACTATGAAAAACCGACCTTACCCCTTAAAAATCCTTCCCCCTCTATTCTCCTATGTGTTGTTCTTTGCCCCAAATTACAAGACTTATCTTGTGATACTATAAAATATGTCTTGCCCATCTCTCCATCCTCCTTTCATGTCCCTTCTTATCTTTGACATTTAAATTGTTGCATGAATTCCTTTTCCATGAGTGTCTGTGTATATTTCTTTATATTTTGTTGCGTTTTGTTTTCCAGATAAATGTAGCATTCAAGAGGATAGTGACAAAAAATGTACTAATTCATGTCTAAATTACAATTTAATGCTAAACAAGAGAATGTACATTACTAATAGTCCTCCTATGAGTAGTATGAATTACAAAGTAAAGCAAAAAATGAATTTTCCAACTCCATACCTCCTTCTCCTCCTGCTTTGTAAAGTGTAGAATCTGAGTTCAGGAAGTTCAATGATATCTGGGATTTACAGAAGGCTGTAGTGCATGTGCTTTAGTTTCTGCTACTCAGCATTGTAAACTCTGGTCAATTTTCTAACCACCAAACTGTATAAATACAATAGGACCTCACTTACAACCTTGGAATAATAATTAACTCTCTAATGCAGTTGCTATGATGACACATTCATCTGAAAACACATATGAAATCAAATAAGATTTTTAACCTAAAACTTTCTGAAAACATTTAGTATTTGAAATGCTGAACCAAGTTTTTCGTAAATTAATTAAATTCTGTTTCTCCTACTTAGCTTTGTGGTTAGCAGTCTTTCTACAGTCTTCTTTGGCTATCAATCCTCAATTTTGTGCAGAAAATCAAGGAGTAATGGTACTTGCATTCCATCTTTTTCTCTAGAGGAAATTTTGAAAAACCTTTATTCGCATATATGATAGATCCAAGTCTACTTTTCAGTAATAATAAGAGTCCTATTCAACCACTATTAGTGCTAACAACCTGCCAGACACTTCCTTTACCTTCTGAAACTGTTGTGATTACTAAATGAGAAATGATAAATGTATTATTATGCTGACTTCACAGACTGGAAAACTGAAAGCCAAATAAAAGTGTGTCTGCTGTTGTCTTATACCTACTCACCCAGGCTAACATTCTTTCACCATAATTTATCCCCAATCCTAGCTCCTTTTCAGAGTCACACACAAATACTCATATATTGTATTCACCTGTCATGCTGACCTACTTACTGTATTTGGAGTGCATGTGAGAGAATTGCAAATGACTCTTTGCTCTGTTCAAAGATTCTTGCCACCTGAAAATGCCCCTCTAATTCTTCAAGCCTTAGATGACATTCTTAAAATGTTTCCACTACAATGACAATCTCTCTGACACACATAAGCAAGTTTTGGTATTTACCCCCCAATAAATTTTCTCATCACACAAAGTCCTTTCTGGTGTTAATTGTTCATCATCATTGCTGTTCCCCATAGTACAATGCTAGTTTCCTGGCAGCAAAGTTGGAGCATCAAATGTACTTACTACATGTATTCAGTAAACCAATTGCACACTCATGAATATAACTTGTATTTTTGTAATTTTTTTGTTAGTTTATTTTTAGTCAACTCAGAACTGTTTTGATATCACATTGTTCGGTGGGTTTCTTCTTTTCTAACTCTTTTTCTCTCTACTAAAGGAACCTGCTAAAAAAAAAAAAGTAGCTTCTCTGATCTCATCATAATTCTCCACATGTCAGAGGAGCTAGTGATGAGGTCTTGGATCACATGTAATGTTACTGACCTTCACTGACTCTTCTGAACTTCTGCAGGAATTGTCTGTAGAACTAAAGCAACTCAAAGTAGAATTACGTTCAGTTAATTCCAACATACACCGTGAAGAATCACTAGTAGTATTTAATTTATTATTTTCTTTCTTCATAAATAATTATTGCTTACATAAACAAAAAGTATTCAGTGCATAAATAAATAAAATTATTAAAAGATTAAAATGGCATCTTTTTCTCTTCCTTCCCAGGCTACATTATTTGGAGATAAAAATTAGAGTCATGAATAAGCTCGTGACTGTGTCTTCGCCAGTAATGATATCTTGATAACTGCATATTCAAGTAAATCAAATTGTCCCTAGCAAGGTAGCCTTATGACTCAGTTTGGGCACTAACTCTCCCCCACTATCATACAGTTTGGTTCAATCTATTGGCATGAGGCCTCACCCAGGCCAATCAGGTCCTGTTGTCACAGAATAGAAAATGTTTAGCCTTAGCAGAGTGAGCATTCTCAATGTTTCTTTTGAAAAGAGGTTGATAGTAAAAGTTTGGAAAGAATGAGAGATGATAAAAGGACAGAAACAAGAGAATGATTCAGCTATTGCTTCATCATGCCTAATGTACCATCTTTGCTCTTTCCTGGGTAATGTGATCTGTGGACCAGAAAGATTGACAGCACTTGGGAAACTTCTTTTGCAAAGGCAGAATTTCAGTTTCTACTCCAAAACTACTGAACCAAACCTGCATATAAAAGAAAATTCCCAAGTGTTTCATCTAAACATGAAAACCAAGAAGCTTTTGTAGAGCTGCATTCTTTATCTATGTTCTGTGTTAAAACCACTGTCCTTCACAAACTCCACAACCCTTCTCACCACAGGGCCTTTGCAAACACTATTTTCTCTACTAGGAAAACTCTTCTCACCTCTTCTTTGCCAAGTTAACTTAATGTTAAATGTTAGAACTCAGTTAAAGTGTCTTTTAGTTCAAGTGTCTTTTCCTAATGAGCATCTTTATAAATTTAAGTTCTTACTATACATTTTATGCTAGCATTTTGTATAAATGTAATCTATATTAAGTGTTTTTATTGGTTGATTAGGGTTTTTTGTGGTTGTTGTTATCACTGAATTGCCACTACCTCCACTTGCAAATACTTTCTTTTCAACATCTACTTTACTTCTCTATTGAGAAATATCTGAATGAATGATGTAAAAAGTCTTACAGATAAATAAAATGAAGCTCAGAGAGGCTGAATGACTACCTCAATATCACCTAAAGAGTTAGAGATCTGTGCACAGGAATGCTATGACTTTTGAGTGTTGTCTTTGTATCTAGTTACACTACTGAATTTGTTTATTAAATCTACAAGTCTTTGAAGTCATCTTTATGAAGTATCATGCCATCTGAAATACTGATAATTTCTTCTTTTCCTATCTTTCTTTCTTTCTTTCTTTCTTTCTTTCTTTCTTTCTTTCTTTCTTTCTTTCTTTCTTTCTCTTATCTAATTTCTCAGGCTAATGTTTCCAGGACTGTATTGAACAGGTGCAATAGTACTGGCCATTCTTGTCTTGTTCCTGATTTTTTACAGTGAAACCTTTCAGTTTTGACCATTTAGTATGATATTGCTGTTGGTTTGTCACAGATGGATTTCATAATATTGAGATAAAAGCCATCTATTCCAATTTTCTGTAGGGTTTTTATCATGAATGGGTGTTGGAGTTTGTCAAATGGTTTTTTCTGTGTCTATGGAGATGATCATGTGAGTTTTTTGTCCTTGGCTCTGTTTATTCAGTGAATTACATTTATTGATTTGCATATGCTGAAGTGTCCCTGTATCCCTGGGATGAATCCTACTTGGATACAGTGTATAATCTTCTTGATTCTTTGCTGCATTCTGTTTGCCAGTATCAGATTGAGGAATTTTTACATCTATATTCATTAGGGAAATTGGCCTGAAGTTCTGGTATTGATATCAGGATAATACTTTCTTCCAGGAATGACTTTGGGAGAACTGCTTCCCTTTCAATTTTATTAAAGAGTTTCGGGAGTAGTAGCATTAGCTCTTCTCTAAATTTCCTGTAGAATTCAACCATGAATTCATCAAGACTTGGTTTTATTTTGTTGTCGCTGTTGTTAGGTTTTTAATTACATTTTTTTAATTTCATGACTGATATTGAGTAGTTTGGAATTTCTATATCTTCTTGATTCAGGTTTAGTAATTCATATGTATCTGGAAATCTGTTCATTTCTTCTGAGTTTTCCAACTTATTAGAATAAAGTTTCTCAAAATAGATATTTATGATCTTCTAGATTTCTGCATGATCCATAGTGATTTCATCTTTTTCATTATTTTTAAGAGAAAAAAGACACAGAAAAGAAACACAAAAAGCAAAAAAGACAATTTTTTTTCCTTTCTTATTAGGTTTCCTAAAGGTTGTCAATTTCATTTAATCTTTAAAAGAACCAACTCTTCCATTCATTGATGCTTTGTATTACTTTCTTAGTTTCACTTGCATTAATTTCTGGTCTGATCTTTATTAATTCCTCCCTTGTATGAGCTTTAAGCTTGACTGTTAATCTTTTTCTAGAACTTTGAGGTTCAAACTTAAATTGTTTATTTGAGCTCATTCTTATGTTTTTCTGATACTAGAGTTCACAACTATAAATTTCCCTCACAGGAAGGCTTTCATTGTGTCTCATAAGTTCTGGTATATTGTATCAACATTATCATTTAAATGTAGAAACTGTCTAATTTCTTTAATTTCTTCTGTGATCCATTGGTTGTTTAGGAGACTGCTATATAATTTCTATGTGCTTATGTGGTTCTCGTGGCTTCTTTTGCCATTGATCTCCAATTTCATTGCACTACAGTCTGTTAATATGGCTGAGATAATTTTAATTCTTTTGTATTTATGTAAGCATGTTCTCTTAGCTAGTATATGGTTTATTTTGGAGAATGTCCCATGTGCAGTTGAGAAGAATGTGAATTCTGATGTTATGAAGTGGAACACTCTGTAGACATCGAATTTCATTTGTTTACAGGTTTGGTTCAGTTCTTATATTTCTTCATTGATTCTTTTGTCTAGTTGATCTGTATATTTGTGACAGCGGGGTATAGAGGTCCCCATTACAATCATTTTACTGCTATTTAATTTTTCATGTCTGTTAATATTTGTTTTATATAGTTGGGTGGGCCAGTATCTGCTACATGTATACTTACGGTTGTTACCTCTTCCTCTTGGAGTTTGCCCTTAACAAGTATGTAGTCAGCTTCTTTGTCTCTTTTGACCGGTTTTGGCTTGAAGTTCACTTTGTCCACAAATAGAATAGCTACCCTTACTTTTTTCCAGGTTTTAGTCACATGAAGTATTATTTTCCATTCTTTGATTTTCAGTCTATGAATTTATTTTTGAATTGAATGTGTTTCTTGTATGCAGCATATTATCGGAACTTGTTTCTTGATCCATTCTGCCAGTTTGTTTCTTTTCATTGATGAATAAAGAACACTTACCTTTATGGTTATAACTAATATGTACTGGTTTATCTTTGTCATATTGTTTTCCTGTTGTTGCTTCCCTGTCTTTCTGCTCTGTTTAATTGCTTGCCCTGGTTGGTGGATTATTTCTATTGGTGTTCTTGGAATTGTAGTCTTCATTATCTCTTTCTAAATATCTTCGAGAACATTCTGAGAGCTTGTTTGGTGGTCATGAATTTCTTCATTTGTCTTCAGCATGGAAGTATCTTATTTCTCTATTGATTTTGAAAGCTTTGTAGGGTACATGAGTCTAGGCTGTTTTCATTCAGGACTTGTAACACTTCAAGCTTTCTTTGACTTAAGAATTTGTGTTCAGAGGTTTGCTGTGATTCTTATGAGTTTTCATTTATAGGTGACTTGTTTCTTTTCTCTAACAGCTTTTAATATTCTGTCCTTCTGCTGAATTTCTGGAATCTTGATATGCCTTGGTGTGGATATACTTTGTTCATGGCTAATTGGAGCTTTATGCATCTCACTTATCTGTATCTCAAATTTTTTTCCATGCTTGGAAAGTTTTCTTCCATTACTTCTGTGACCATGTCATTTGTGTTGTCTTCTGCTTTTTCATTGACTCTGATCAATCTCATGTTTTGTTTTTTTTTTCTTCACATCATGTTGCAGTCATTGGATTGATTTTTCATGGCCCCTTGCTATTTTAAAGAAATCTTTCTTTTCATAATCACAAACCACAATCTTGTCTTCTAGATTTGATATTCTCTCCTTACCCTGGTTCATTTGGCTGCATAAAATTTCAACACAATTTTTAGTCTCTTGGATACCTGTTTGAATGTTTCATGTA